>JARQOC010000004.1:602901510-602966510 GCA_033576535.1 Allobates femoralis
AAAAAATAATGACATTTGGCCCCGGTTGTCCACCTGAACTGAACTGAACCTGTGGTCCCTCCTAAATGTGAGATCTACAGGAGGAAAACCGACACCTCTGGGAACCATTGTCCCCCATGAGGCTGGGTGGCTGCTGCAAGCAATGTGAGATCGTAAACAATCAATCAACTGACAGAATCTATGGATGGAGGCTGAGAGTGTCGTCATAACGAAAGGGGGCTAATTCGTGGGCACTAATTTTTTGGTCTTGTTTTTGCATGTCCAAATGTTTATTGTCTAAAATTTTGCAGTTATATGGTTTACCAGGTGAAAATATAACAAGTGAGATGGAATATATTTGGTTTTTAATAAGCAGCCTAATAATTCTGCCAGTAATAGTTCACTGCACACACAGGTATCCTCCTAAGAGCCAAATCTAAAAAAAACCCACTCCAACTTCCAAAAATATTAAGCTTTGATATTTATGAGTCTTTTCGGTGATTGAGAACATAGTTGTTGATCAATAATAAAAATAATCCTCTAAAATACAACTTGCCTAATAATTCTGCACACAGTGTATGCTGCAAAGGAAGTGCTGCTAACTTGCAGGACCTGGCTGACATCACAGACCATGTGATCCAGTACCAGTCACCTGATATCTGCTGAGATACACCCATAGGAGGTATGTGGATGGTCAGTCCTTCCCATCACTTCTGACCAACCTGTAAAACCAGCCCTTAATACAACAAATAAGAATTTTGGTACTACAATTCCCACCAAAACTATCTGGTATTACATCGCAACAGATGTTCATCTGAGCGATACATATTGGCCATGTATAATATTGCTGGTTGGAACATCACATGACCTTGTCACTACAGCCAAAACATTTGGACCAGACCAGCAGTGTGGAGCCAGTGCTGGACCCAGGGAGGGTGAGGATCTGCTGAGATTTGTATTTTACAGTTTGAATTTGACACATAAGCGCCCTGTTTTGTTGACAGCTGACAGCAGATGTATGCAGAATCCATCTTTACAGCAACCTGGTTTCATTGCCAAGGACAAGCAAAAAAACACTGAGTCTTAAAATACTGTCAGCACCATGGACAGAAAATGTGATTTTGGAGACTTGTGGAGATGACACAACTGTTGGGTTGCATTTGGTCTGCTAGAGTTATTTGCAGCAGCAATAAAAGTATATACAGCCCTGGCAAAATGTTCAGTTTCTCTGATTTTTCTCTATATAGGTATATTTTTGAGTAAAATGTACATTGTTTTTTTATTCTATAAACTACTGACATCATGTCTCCGAAATTCACAGCTAAAAAAAAAATCTTGTATATATTTGCAGCAAATGAGAAATCATCTAATAAAAAAGAAACATCAGACCTCAAATAAAGCAAAGAAAACACGTTAATATTCATATACAAACAACAATGCTAATGTAAAAACTCATGTATTTCAAAAGAGTAATAGGTATTTGTGTGAGCGCTGGGGAATCAACCGGCACCAAGGCTATTATGAATAGTTACCTCTCGGCTTTATTTGTACAATAAATAAGCAGGGTCCTTTAGGCCACAACGCGTTTCTACGCTCTCCAAGCGTCTTCCTCAAGTGGAATTCCACTTGAGGAACATGCTTGGAGAGCGTAGAAACGCGTTGTGGCCTAAAGGACCCTGACTTTTTATTATACTGTACAAATAAAGCCGAGAGGTAACTATTTATAATAGCCTTGGTGCCGGTTGATTCCCCAGCGCTCACACAAATACCTATTACTCTTTTGAAATACATGAGTTCCTCCGCTATGCGGAGTGAGGTATGGAGCAGCTCCGGGCAATAGGACCTTGGATGACGTCCTGAACACGCCCACGGACCCACCACGTGACGGCTCATTTGTGAGGTGCTGGGATTAAGGACGCAGCAAAATCTTCACCATCCACAGCCGCTCATTAGCCGAGGACACAGGGAGATAAACATCAATGCACTAATTCTTGTTGTGCAGACAGCACAACAAGCACAGGTGAGGTTCCCATTCAAATAATCTGCTTCCGATGACAATTACAGAGTGGCGCAACAATATTACCTTCTTTGTCAATGTAAAAACTCAGGAAGAGTTCAGAAATCAATATTTGGTGGAATAGCCATGATTTTTAATCACAGCTTTCATGCTTCTTGGCCGCTTTACACTAGCCTTTCACACTGCTTTTGGGTGACCTTATGCTACTCCTGGCACAAACATTTAAGCAGTTCTTCTCTGTTTGATGACTTGTGACTATACATCTTCCTCTTGCTTACATTCCTGAGGTTTTCAATGGGGTTCATGTCTGGAGATTGGGCTGGCCATGACAGGGTCTTGATGTGGTGCTCCTTCATCCACACATTGATTAACCTAGCTGTGTGGCATGGGGCATTGTCCTGCTGGAAAAAACAGTCCTCAGAGTTGGGCAACATTGCCTGAACAGAAGGAGGCAAGTGTTTTTCAAGGATAATCTTGTATGCGGCTTGATTCATACGTCCTTCGCGAAGATTAACCTGCCCAATTCCAGCCTTGCTGAAGCATCCCCAGATCATCACCGATCCTCCACCAAATTTCACAGTGGGTGCAAGACACTGTGGCTTGTACGCCTCTCCTAGTCTCTCCTAGTCTCCGTCTAATCATGACACGACCAGGTGTTCAGCAATGCTGAAAATTAGACTCATCAGAGAAGATTACCTTACTCCAGTCTTCTATGGTCCAATTCTTATGGTCTTTGGCAAACTTCAGCCTGGATCTCCTTTGCTTCTCATTGATGAAAGGTTTTTTCTAGCTTTACATGACTTGAGCCCTGCCTCTAGGAGCCTGTTACCAACTGTTCTTGCTGTGCACTTCACCCCAGCTGCCATTTGCCATTCCTTTTGTAGATGAATTGATGTCATCCTGCGGTTGCTGAGTGACATTCGAATAAGATGACGGTCATCCCGTGTGAGTGGAGATGCGCTTTCGCCCTCTGCCAGTCTGTAGCTTTGTTGTCCCCAATGTCTGCTGCTTGACCCCGCTGTCTTTGAAATTTTAAGGATGGAGGCAACTTGACGCTCACTGTATCCCTCTGCTAGTAAAGCCAGAATTGAGCCCTTCTTTTCCTCACTCAAGACTTTTCATTTCAACTCCTATGGCATGGTTAAAAGATATTTTTTCATTCAAATTGATTTTGGGCTATTCCTAGCACTTGTTTTGCCATCCAGCTTGTCCTATTGTAAGAGGATAGTGAAGACCACAGCAGTGTTTTTTATACTTTCCCTCGTTAAATAAGATTCGGTTCAGGTGATCACCTAATCAGGAGCACATTAAGGCCGGCTTCACACCACGGTTTTGTGCATCAAGTTCTGTCCAGTTTGAACCAGACAGAACCTGATCCGGTTTTGCCTCCCATCTATCCCTATGGTGCCGGATTGGTCCTATTTGGCCATCAGGTTTTGTGTATTCTGTGCCTGATCCGGTTTTGTCAGGTTTATCACCGTCTCCAAAATCGGAGCCTGCAGAATTTTTTGTTTCCAGTGCAAAAATCGGACAAAACCGGACAATCTGGTTCCCATATAATGGGAGTCTATGGTGCAGGATCCGGGAAAAAAATTGAATCGTTTCCCGGATCTGTTTTTTTGCACAGCGCATGCTCAGAAATCTAACTTCAGCACCATGGACAGCAGTATTTCATGCACAGGCTGTGAATTCAGCACCCTGGACAGCAGCTGAGCAGACATAGGCAGACTTCAGCACCATGGACAGCAGCAGAAAACGATTCTTGCAAAAAACAGGATATAAAACCATATTTGCCCACACTTTCTGCCCATCCTTTCCTGTCAGGTCCTGTCCGGTTGATCCTGCAAAAAACAGAATCCACCCTGACAGCCAAAAACTGTGGCAGACATGGAGAGATGGTAATTTTTAAAAATCTGTGTAGTGGTCTCTTAATTCTTGCCAGAGCTGTATACATATATATACACATTGTGAGGTTTGCGCATGCCCAGTGCATATGTGGGACCTGCTTGCCGCGTAAATGACACTAATGGTACCTTTTTTAAACGCGGCTACATTTCTAGGGTGGCTACAGGTAACTTACTGGCTGCAGTGAAATCATGGAGACAAGGTTCTATCTTGTTGCTGTGTACAAATGGAATAATGTCTCCATGATTTCACTGAAACCAGTAAGTTACCTGTAGCCACCCTAGAAATGTTGACGCGTGTAAAGGTACCATAACTCATGCTTAAATGTAGCAAGTGTCCACCCGTTTATTTTGCACAAATCATAACATACACCGGATATCACATAAGACATTTCACATAAGCACTCTTATTTTACATATCACATAATACATACATTACATATACAAGAAAACACATATTACATTAAGGACTACACTCACCGGGACCCGTAATCACATCTCCATCAAACACTAGGAGCACTAACGACAGCTCCAATGGTGGTCACGGCTGCCGGGCCTTACCTATACTTTACACATACATTTAATATTAAGATCTATCAATGGGATCACTTCATAACCTAACCGTTGATCCCATTGGCGGTTCCAGCCGCCTGGCTCTCTTTACATAGCACAGACTACACAACACTTAATCTTAATACAGAGCCCATCATACAGTTGTGGCCAAAAGTATTGACACCCCTGCAATTCTGTCAGATAATACTCAGTTTCTTCCTGAAAATGATTGCAATCACAAATTCTCTGGTATTATTATCTTCATTTAATTTCTCTTCAATGAAAAAACACAAAAGAGAATGAAGCAAAAAGCAAAACATTGATCATTTCACACAAAACTCCAAAAATGGGCCGGACAAAAGTATTGGCACCCTCAGCCTAATACTTGGTTGCGCAACCTTTAGCCAAAATAACTGCGATCAACCGCTTCCGGTAACCATCAATGAGTTTCTTACAATGCTCTGCTGGAATTTTAGACCATTCTTCTTTGGCAAACTGCTCCAGGTCCCTGATATTTGAAGGGTGCCTTCTCCAAACTGCCATTTTTAGATCTCTCCACAGGTGTTCTATGGGATTCAGGTCTGGACTCATTGCTGCCACCTTAGAAGTCTCCAGTGCTTTCTCTCAAACCATTTTCTAGTGCTTTTTGAAGTGTGTTTTGGGTCATTGTCCTGCTGGAAGACCCATGACCTCTGAGGGAGACCCAGCTTTCTCACACTGGGCCCTACATTATGCTGCAAAATTTGTTCGTAGTCTTCAGACTTCATAATGCCATGCACACGGTTAAGCAGTCCAGTGCCAGAGGCAGCAAAGCAACCCCAAAACATCATGGAACCTCCGCCATGTCTGACTGTAGGGACCGTGTTCTTTTCTTTGAATGCCTCTTTTCTTCTCCTGTAAACTCTATGTTGATGCCTTTGCCCATAAAGCTCTACTTTTGTCTCATCTGACCAGAGAACATTCTTCCAAAACGTTTTAGGCTTTCTCAGGTAAGTTTTGGCAAACTCCAGCCTGGCTTTTTTATGTCTCGGGGTAAGAAGTGGGGTCTTCCTGGGTCTCCTACCATATAGTCCCTTTTCATTCAGACGCTGACGGATAGTATGGGTTGACACTGTTGATCCCTCGGACTGCAGGGCAGCTTGAACTTGTTTGGATGTTAGTCGAGGTTCTTTATCCACCATCCGCACAATCTTGCGTTGAAATCTCTCGTCAATTTTTCTTTTCCGTCCACATCTAGGGAGGTTAGCCACAGTGCCATGGCCTTTAAACTTCTTGATGACACTGCGCACAGTAGACACAGGAACATTCAGGTCTTTGGAGATGGACTTGTAGCCTTGAGATTGCTCATGCTTCCTCACAATTTGGTTTCTCAAGTCCTCAGACAGTTTTTGGTCTTCTTTCTTTTCTCCATGCTCAATGTGGTACACACAAGGACACAGGACAGAGGTTGAGTCAACTTTAATCCATGTCAACTGGCTGCAAGTGTGATTTAGTTATTGCCAACACCTGTTAGGTGCCACAGGTAAGTTACAGGTGCTGTTAATTACACAAATTAGAGAAGCATCACATGATTTTTCTAACAGTGCCAATACTTTTGTCCACCCCCTTTTTATGTTTGGTGTGGAATTAGATCCAATTTGGCTTTAGGACAATTCTTTTTGTGTTTTTTAATTGAAGACAAATTAAATGAAGATATCGTATATACTCGTGTATAATTCGACCCGTGTATAAGCCGACCCCCCTACTTTTACCCCCAAAACCTGAGAAAACCTATTGACTCGTGTATAAGCCGAGGGTGGACCCCAGCACAGGTATACAGCCCCCAACAGTGTGGTATACAGGCCCCCCCAGTGGTATACAGGCCTCCCCAGTGGTAGTATACAGCAGCCTCCCCAGTGGTAGTATACAGCAGCCTCCCCAGTGGTAGTATACAGCAGCCTCCCCAGTGGTATATACAGGCCCCAGCAGTATATACAGCAGCCCCAGTAGTATACAACAGCCTCCCCAGTGGTAATTACAGGCCCCAGCAGTATATACAGCAGCCTCCCCAGTGGTATATACAGGCCCCAGCAGTATATAGAGCAGCCCCAGTGGTATATACAGACCCCAGTGGTATATACAGACCCCAGTGGTGTATACAGGCCCCAGTGGTGTATACAGGCCCCAGTGGTGTATACAGCAGCCCCAGTAGTATACAGCAGCCTCCCCAGTGGTATACAGGCTTCTGCTGGAGATGAGTTATACTTGACAACAGGCAGTTGGCTGTAAATGACACAGAAGGGAGTTGGCACTATGGATTGATGTTTCAGGGGTAAGATAACAGAATTTATAGAGATAGTGATAAGTGAATTATCTATTTAACACATTATCTATTAAAAAAGACCTGTCCCACTTCATGGTTCCTGCCTCACGATCTCTTCTGCTGGAGATGAGTTATACTTGACAACAGGCAGTTGGCTGTAAATGACACAGAAGGGAGTTGGCAGTATGTATTGATGTTTCAGGTGTAAGATAACAGAATTTATAGAGAAATTATCTATTTAACACATAGTAAAAAAAGACCAAGTTGTATCAAAGCACAGTGACATAGTTTAGTTTTAACAGAAAGTAATTCATATGCCTGGCAGGCTTACAAATATATTGATAAACATCGGATATTTTTGGGACAATTTATTAAGGGGTCACATAACTGGACTTTAGAATTTGCATTAGTCAATGAGAGGGAAATCTGCCCTTCCGTTAATCCATTTACCAAATCCTTTGGTGATCCGGTTGCTAATATACATAGACAAACGCAATACATATATCGAGTATGAGCACATAGAGTTGTAGCATAGCGGATACCAAGGTATGCAAGTCATATACCGCCATATATTGTCATCTGTGACATTCAACAGTTGCTAGATACTTAATCTAAGCTAAACACAAAAGTCACATTTTTTTGGTAATCACTTGCCGCCCATCAAGTCAGGACATAATGGTCAACTCTGTAAATGTGATTTAGACATAACTCATAAAACTAAATTCATTAACAGGTCACAGCAAAGTATATCTAGATATCCCTATGGCACGGCCGGGATGGTGGAGAGCCTAATGAGATAACAAACAGCCTGGGCACCTATTAAATTATTAAACTAAATGTTCCACTTCCTTCTCGTACGCTCGTCTCGGGGCAGGCGCCAATGGGACGCCAACCGGATGGAAAACCGACCAATGGAAGGCCTCCTATGAGAGTAAATGGTGTGACAAGATCTAACATTGCAAACAGAGTCAAGGTCAGAGCTCAGGCTTCATATCACCCATAAATGTTTATGACCCTTACATGGCCATAAAGTGAACTTTACATAAACTATACTTTTATGGCGGGATGCTAATCATTAATCTCCAGCCTCCTATCACCGATATGGGTTCCCAGAGTCACCGGGCACATTCAGGCATTTCCCATCGTGTGGAAAGAAGGAACTCGTGTACCTTCCTCCTTTCATAATCTGTTGAGAAATGCAGTGTTTTCTAATTAAACATTGTGGGAGATATGTAACTTCACAAGCCTACCGGCGCCCATCAGACGCATGTTAACTGGCTCCAGGCTCCAACTATAATTCTATGTCGTCACATAATATCTGTGTCTATGGAAGAGGTATTTTGGGTATAGTAACTGCAAGGTCAATTTTAAATCTAATTAATATATATATTTTATTTTACAAAATGTTTATATTTTTGTAACAAGTCTTAAAGTTGAACTCTGGAACTCTGCACCCCATCACGTCCGACTGTCCACTACACTCGAAACCTTCAAGCGGAACCTGAAAACCCATCTCTTCAGAACAGCCTACAACCTGCAATGACCACAGTGAAGCCTCACCACCACTGGACCAGGCGCTCCACCACCACTGGACCCAGCGCTCCACCACCACCAGAGCAGACCAACCTACTGTCTCTCAGCCCTCCACCCTGTAGAATATAAGCCTGCAAGGGCAGACTCCTCTCTCCCCTCTGTATCAGTCTGTCACTTTGTTCATTGTATTTTTAACTTGTCTGTATGTAACCCTTTCTCATGTACAGCACCATGGAATGAATGGTGCTCTATAAATAAATAATAATAATAATATTGATCCAGAAATTACCTCTATCAAAGTCATGTAGGTTTCTATGATCATCAGGCACCAGGACAAGACGTTTCCTTGGTTCCACAAAAAGAGATTCTAGAACAGAACATGTGATGTCCAGTTTTTATTTGTTACCAATTCATGGCTTTGGAGTTGGAGCCATGGAACTGAAGTCGGAGTTGGTGTCCACTTTGGTGGAGTCAGAGTTGGATTCAGGGAAATTGAGGCGTTGGAGTATGAGTCTTCTATGTGGCATGCTGACTTCACAGCCAGGGCTGCGGTGTCGTAGCCATGGAGTCAGTGGAGTTTGGTGAAGTTGGAGTCGAATTCATGGAAATTAAGGTGTCGCAGTGTGAGGTTTTGCTTACCGACTCCACAGCCTTGGTTATCTTCATACATGTAGGACAGGTCAACAATAAGATGTAATAGATGTAAAAGATGTAATAAAATGAGGGCAATGGGGATAGGGGAAAATATGTGTAAGTGGGTTAAGAACTGGCTTAGTGATAGGAAACAAAGGGTGGTTATTAATGGAACACACTCAGAATGGGTCACAGTTAACAGTGGGGTACCACAGGGGTCAGTGTTGGGCCCGCTTCTATTTAATATATTTATTAATGACCTTGTAGGGGGCATACAGAGTAGAATCTCAATATTTGCAGATGACACTAAACTCTGCAGGGTAATCAATACAGAGGAGGACAATTTTATATTACAGGAGGATTTATGTAAACTAGAAGCTTGGGCTGCTAAATGGCAAATGCGCTGTAATGGGGATAAATGTAAAGTTATGCACTTGGGCAGAGGAAACAAAAGGTATAATTATGTGCTTAATTGTAAAACACTGGGCAAAACTGTCACTGAAAAAGACCTGGGTGTATGGGTAGATGACAAACTCACATTTAGTGGCCAGTGTCAGGCAGCTGCTGCAAAGGCAAATAAAATAATGGGATGCATTAAAAGAGGCATAGATGCTCATGAGGAGAACATCATTTTACCTCTATACAAGTCACTAGTGCGACCACACTTAGAATACTGTGTACAATTCTGGTCTCCGGTGTATAAGAAAGACATAGCTGAACTAGAGCGGGTCCAGAGAAGAGCGACAAAAGTCATTAGAGGACTGAGGGGTCTGCAATACCAAGACAGGTTATTAGAGGACTGAGGGGCCTGCAATACCAAGACAGGTTATTAAACTTGGGGTTATTTAGCTTGGAAAAACGAAGGCTTAGGGGTGATCTTATAATAATGTATAAATATATGAGGGGACAGTACAGAGACCTTTCTAATGATCTCTTTACTCTTAGGCCTGAGACTGGGACAAGGGGGCATCCTCTACGTCTGGAGGAAAGAAGGTTTAATCATAATCACAGACGCGGATTCTTTACTGTAAGAGCAGTGAGACTATGGAACTCTCTGCCACATGATGTTGTAATGAGGGAGTCACTACTAACATTTAAGAAGGGCCTGGATGCCTTTCTTGAAAACTATAATATTACCAGTGATATATACTAGATCCTTTGATAGGGCGTTGATCCAGGGAATTAGTCTGATTGCCATATCTGGAGTCAGGAAGGAATTTTTTCCCCCAATGTGGAGCTTAGTGTTGCCACATGGGTTTTTTTTTGCCTTCCTCTGGATCAACATGTTAGGCTATGGGTTGAACTAGATGGACTTAAAGTCTTCCTTCAACCTTAAAAACTATGTTACTATGTTAATAGGTTATCTGTGATCCTGACTCATCCCATAAGAAGTAGACCCTAACCAAAGTTACTTCCAAATGGGGTCATCTTCTGTTGCACGTTTGAGGGCCTTTATTGTTTCTGATTCTGGACCCACAACAGAATCTTAACCAGGAGCATATATAGGAATCAGAAGTTCTGAAGTTCTAATTGGGTCCCTCTCCACAAAAAAAATGTTTGGGGGGCACTTTTGTGGGCATTATACTTTATTAGTGCAAAAAAAAGGTGAATCTAGGGCTTTAAAAGGAGGAAGTTTGGAGATATGCTCTTCTGTGACCCGGACAAATCTTTTTTGCACTAATAAAGTATAATGCCCACAAAAGTGCCCCCCAAACATTATGATATCCCTACAGTCTAATCCTCCACAGTACACTCCACATGCACATTATGATGATCCTACTGCAGAGGGGTAGGGATCATGATTCTGTATGAAGGCCTGTAATACTGCATGGAGCGCTGTGTGGGGGGTCACAGTTGTAGGATCAAACCTTGTTAGGATGACCATACTTTATCGTGGACGTTGAGGTGGGGTACAGTCGGGTCATCATATGAGGGCTATGGGGTGCATTATACTGTATGGAGGACTATGAGGAGTTTAATATACTATTTGGAGGACTATGATGGTGCATTAAACTCCATATAGTATAATGCACCCTCCCATAATCTTCATATAGTATAATGCATCCTGTAGTCCATATACTATACTGTACTCCTCATAGTTCTATATATAGTATAATGCACCCCATAGTCCTCCATGTAGTATAATGAGCCCCACACTGCCTTCCATATAATATAATAACTCACCATAGTCCTTCATATAGAATAATGAATCCGCCATAGTCCTCCATATATTATAATGCACCAGCAAAGTCCGCCATATAATATAATGTACCCCATAGCCCTCCATAATGTATAATGTACCTCAGAGTCCTCCATCTAATATATAAAGTTGAGTGTATGTATGTGTGTGTATATGGCAAGCCCCACCCACTCCACATGACCACACTTACACCACATGACCACGCCAACACCACATGACCACACCCACTCCACATAGCCACACTTACTCCACATAGTCCCACCCCCACTCCACATAGCCACGCCCATGTATGTGGGAAGCCCCACCCACTCCACATGACCACACCCACTCCACATAGCCACACTTACTCCACATAGTCCCACCCCCATTCCACATAGCCACACCCACTCCACATAATAACTCATAAGAAAAAGAATGTAGCTGAATGATTGCCGTCACACGCTAAGAGAAAAGGTATATTACGCCTCAATGAGCAAGATTTACAGAAATCGAAGAAAGGGAGGCAAGAATTACAGAAATGGGTTCAGAAATGGAAGAAAGGGAGGCAAGAGCTGCTTTCTCAAGGGCCATGGAAGAAAGGGAGGTAAGAATTACAGAAATTAATGAATTAATGTATGAATGAAATTATGTATGTATGTCCATTAAAGGACTTTGCACCATTGCATCTATGATCACAAAATTTTGCATACGCCCCATTTGACTCAGGGTTTGTAGGTGGTGTGGATTTGGGGGGGCAGGTTTGGGGGTGGGGCAGGTTTGGGGGTGCAGGTGCGTTTTTTGGGGGTTGGGTTTGGACGGTTGTGGGTTAAGAGGGGCGAGGGATAGAATTTTTAGGGGTGTGCAGGTTTGGGGGTAGGAGAAATTTTGGGGTGGGGCGGGGGTAAGGGGTAGATTTAGGGGGAACGTGGGTGGATGGGGCGGGTTGCGGAGAAGTGGGGGCAGGATTGATACGTATAGTGGACATACATACAAATACACAGACATACACTCAGCTTATAAATAAGAACAGTTAGTTACTATGCCTGGACAATGCCGGGCTCTACAGCTAGTATAGTATAATGAGCCCAATATTCTTCATATGATAACCCTGCTGTCCCTCTCAACGCCCAGTATTGTTACCCTAATACAGTATGATCCTCCACTTGTGACCCAAACAGAGCCCTATTTGCAGTATAATAGGCATAGAAAGAGTATAACGCCCCCCACATAGCCCTCTGTATAGTATAATGGGCCCCACATTGCCTTCCATATAGTATAATGTACACCACAGTCCTCCATATATTATTATGCACTCCCATTGCCCTCCATATAGTATAATACACCTTCATAGTCCACCATATAGTAAAATGCACCCCCAAGATCCTCCTTATATTATAATGCACCCCCAAAGTCCCCCATATAATATACTGCACCCCTCATAGTCCTCGATATAGAATACTGGGTCCCACATCACCCACAAACCAAGTCCATATCATTATTCCTCCTGCACCAAACTTTGCAGTCAGGAAGGCAACATTCTCTTGGCATTCAACAAAACCAGACTTGTCAATCAGATGCCAGAGAAAGAGTGATCCATCACTGCACTGAATATGTTTCCACTGCTCCAGAGTCCAGAGGTGGTGGCTTCATACCACTCCATCCAACAGTTGGCATTGTGCTTGGTGATGTAAGGCTTGTAAGCAGATAATTAGCTATGGAAGCCCATGTCATTAAGTTCCCAGAGGGCACAGTGTTTATTCTGATGTTAATATCGGTGGAGGTTCAGACTCTGCAGTTATAGAGTCAGCAGACCACTAGTAATTATGTGAAATGTTAGTAAAAGCAAAGTCATGACTAAGGGTTGGATATTATGCACCTACGGCATTGGGACCTGAATAAATTAAAAACCTGAATTCAACGATTAAGACGTTTGGACCAAAAAATATGTCTTTATAGTGATGTACAATTTAAAACCATATGCTCTGCCTTTTGTACTGTATTACTGTACATCATTCTTTTATGATGCACTGCACCTCATTTGCTAGCTTATACTTGTATGCAGTTCGGTCTTCACACCTTACCAAAAGACCTTGTTCTGCATACATGGTTCAGGCTCATAGTGCCCAGCAAAGTGGCAAAGTGAGCCAGAGGACTGAAGCAGTCACTCACAAGGGCCTGCGTCACCTCCCCAGCTGGAGGGTAGCCACAGGCCAGAGGGATCGAGAAGACACATAGAAGAGCTAGTGAACTTGGGACAGAAGTCAGCAGGAAGGTCAAAACACCTTATTCCAGCAGAGTGGAATTCAGCTCTCTCCGGGCTGGCCGAGAGAGCCTTGTCCTGACTGTATTGAACAACTTACAGCACAGGTAAAGAACTGAATGACTGTCTGCCGTGCCTTGCTTTCATCTGTAATCCTACACTGCTCTTCCACACTACTACTACCATCCTCCACCTTACTTCTCAAGGGCCTGCCCGGTGCTTGAGGGAGATATTTCCATCACACTGCCACAACATCTATCCCTTAAGAATTCTACATGTAGTGCCGGCCACTTAGTGGCTTGACACCTTCAACTGGCGTCATGTACTCTTTATTTTCTCTTTTTCTTCATTTTTCCCCATTTTTGTCTTCCCCTTTTTCAATGATCGCACAGGATACTGAAACCCTGCCAAACGGGGTACTGTGAGCCTTATCTGTTCATTGAACTGTTACCTTAATAGAGTGTGTAATGGCAGCTGTTGTTTGGATGTACCATGTGCAGAGCTAAACATATGCAATGACCTTCCATCATGGGCAGAGCTCTGCAACCGTGCCAAAAAAGAATGCCAGCCTATTCTATTGATTGTAAGACTTATGGTGCATCCCCTTGCCAGGCTGTGCCACCCCCTCCATAGGAGACTATATTGTGAGCTTGGGCCACCCCTTGAAAGGAGGGAGCAGCACACTGCACATATGGAGAGAGAGTGCTGCCATCTTGGCAGTGAGCACATGGCAAAAGAAGAAGCATGGTGGCTGCAGCACCTGAACAATTAAAGAATGTTAGCACCATTAGAGGACGGATGAGCTGTGCTAGAGCAGGTTTGGAGCCTGCCGGCCCTGGAGTCCCGCACTGGATAACTTCTGGGGTGGATCCAAATGCAGCATGCCATGGCAAGTAGGGGGTTGCTGGAGCTAAATGCAGAGGGTTGGTTGTCAATCCCCATGATGGACCCTGCTGTGCTCCTAATAGAGCTAGCCCCTACCATTAGCCAGGAAGGGCCACTAATCATAGCACCATCAGCAGAAGACTTCACCTGGCCATGGGACCGCATAGAGGTTCCTCCACCTGATCCAGAGGAGCAACAGGCTTATCTAACCAACGGAGAAGGGAGAGCCATGACCCCTCTGCCGACCGTGAAAAGGTACACCGAGTCAGAGCCTGCAGCAACCCCTCCAGCTGGATGCGGAGCCACAGAGGAATCAGGAGCTGGTGAGTTTACTCCACCGACCGTGAACTGGTGATCCAGCAACTGGAGCAGGTAATGATACATCCTCCAGAATATGGGTACAAATCAGATCATCACATGAATACAGGCATGCACGGACCGACGTCCTGGAATACCAAGTGAAAGAGAGGTCCAGCTCCCAAATAAATGCAAAGGGAATTTTATCTAAATCCACAGTGGTATTTCCATACATGCAGCACAGGTTAAGCAGGGCAAACAGGTAGATGGTATAGCAGGGAGCACTGCGTCAAGCAACGCATTTCGGATGTGAGTCCTTTGTCAAGCCTGGGAGTGTGCAACAAGGCGTTTACTATATATGCGTCAAGAGGCTAGCATTGGATGTTGCACTGAAAAAGGGGATTAAATAGCCTCAATAAATGTGTGCAACACAGAGGTGTAGACTTAAGTAGTTAAAAGAATGTTACAAGCAGAAGATAAGTGAATAATGCGAGGAAAAAGCAAAAAAAGGAGAAATACTTAAAAAAAAAATTAAAAATATGCAGACAAGAAAAATTAGCAATAAAGTGGAAGAAATACATAATACTGTACAAATTACTGACATATGGCTGTTGTACTTAAAAAAGACATTACGATAACATAATATGAAAAGACAGAAAACTTCTAAGTAGGTAAAACAAAAGTTACCAATAATAACTTTTAAAGTGAACCTGTCACCTAGTTAAATCTCCCCAGGCCATCGCTACCTGTCCCTGCACCTTCCTATTACTATTCTAACTATCCCTCTCTCTCCTAAATGTGCTTTGTGAATGGGTTCTAAAACCTTTTTAGAACTCACTGGCTCCTATGATAATGAAGCGAGTTCACTTTAAGTCTGGAAACAATAATTAAGTGCATATAATTCAGTATAATAACAATCATTTGTCATCATATCATCAGTAGTGGAACATGACATCACAACGTAAATTTAACCCAAAAGGAAAATCTGGTACCAAGGAGGAAAATCCAGTATGCTTCTCTGGTTAATAAAAGTTGATTGTGTCCCCACCTCTGGCTGAAAGGGTTTATTTTTCAATGCCAAATACTACCAATGATTTAATATTTTGCTTGTGTTGTAATGCAAAATGTTTGGATGTTGCAGAAGTGTTCTTATTGATATTTAAAAGCAAATTATAGTTTATCGCATCACATACATATTCATTTATGCAAATGTTTAATTTTCAGGTTGTACATTCAATATAACATAGGTCGCACTCAGAACATTGGATGCAATAAACTGTGTTTGTTGAAATGCAATTAATATGCTCAAGAATGGGATATGATTTAGAATGATTGTAGTCCCAGAATGTAGGACACTTTAGGGCCAAAGAACCCGTGTGACATCGGATGGCACCGCATTTGAGAAACCCTTTGTGTTTTAACCAGGTTTCAGGGGTTTTCTTTGGATGAAAGAAATTTGGGGATAACATGTTGCCAAGAGATGGTGCTTTTCTTGCAGCAATGTTGCACCCTGGAGACAAAATAGTAGCAAAAACTGGATCCTCATAGAGAATAGACAAATTATTTTGAATGATTTTTCTTATTTCCTTAAAATGAGCATTGTAATGAACAGAAATGACCAATTTAGAGGAAGCAGAAAATGAATCTGCAGCAGAGTCAGATGTAGAGGGGGAGTGCCTTTCCCAGTCACAACACAGCCCCCGGTTGCGACTCTAGCTCTTGCCTCAACCTTGACTGTATCCTCTAATAAGGAGAGGGGGTGGATTAAGTGGGCCCATACACACCCATTTATTCTGGCTGCCCTGAGGGGATGGAGAAGAACTTACTAAAGGTCCCTATAGAACCTACACCCGGCCCGGGTTCACCCACAGAGACCCAAGCCAAGCCTGAACGGGGTCCTGGGAGGAGGAACAGAGAAGGCCCTCACCCCAGACGAGCCCCATCCTCTTCAACCTGAGATTACTCAGGAAAAACTAAGGGGGAGAGAGACTGCAGAGATTGCCTTAGAGGGAGCTGCAGCCCCTGAAATTCTCCCTGATGCTGCCGATGAGCCTGGCCAGACCTGAACAAATAGCCCCCTGCTCGGGGTTACCTCTGTTTTGTTAAGTGCTCCGGACACCATAGGTCCGTGTGTCTCTGTCACGCACTATTTCCAGATACTTCCTGTTTCCGGCATGGCAACGTGTTGCCCAAA
The DNA here is from genome assembly GCA_033576535.1 of Allobates femoralis. Taxonomy (NCBI): domain Eukaryota; kingdom Metazoa; phylum Chordata; class Amphibia; order Anura; family Aromobatidae; genus Allobates; species Allobates femoralis. The sequence goes on from JARQOC010000004.1 coordinate 602,918,246, forward strand.
CAGTGGGCAGCATGTATCAGCCGGCTGAGTTATCCCAGCCAGGTATACTTGACACTGAAACAGGGACTGAGCTATGAGGCAGACTAATCGGACAGATGGATCCCAGCATCTTCTTCCAACCCACTAAAAGTGACTGACATTGCTCTTGCTATGTGCATGTATGGGCAGAGACCTGTCAATCACTGTCCAAGTGTGGAGAGAAGCTACCAGTGGCCCAACTGCCTGGTTAGTCTACCTCACTGCTTGGTTTCGGTGGACCCAATTAAACATTTCAGAGGACCACTCTCTTTTTCAACAAGTACTAGATTGTCATATCTTTCTTTATAAGGTTAAGCCCAGGTTACAACCATCACCAATAGTAGAAAAGTTATTACAAGCAGTATAAAATCAATTAAAAATATTTCCTATATAATGACAATTATATCAATTAAATGGGCACTGGATGTCCAAAGTTTTTCGTGTCTAACCACGTCCCGCTCAAATGAATGTGGGGAAAAGAAAGGGAACAATGCCTGGGTTACTAGATGGTTCGTGGACTTGCAAGAATTTAGCTTCCATTTGGAGCATATAACTGAGAAACAGCCCAGGAACCTGGATGCCCTCTCAAAGGTGTATTGTATGTTGGCTACAGATACTCACTGTGCTGTATATAGAGCTACAGATACTCACTGTGCTGTATATAGGGCTACAGATACTCACTGTGCTGTATATAGGGCTGCAGATACTCACTGTGCTGTATATAGGGCTACAGATACTCACTGTGCTGTATATAGGGCTACATATACTCACTGTCCTGTATATAGGGCTACAGATACTCACTGTGCTGTATATAGGGCTACAGATACTCACTGTGCTGTATATAGGGCTGCATATACTCACTGTGCTGTATATAGGGCTACAGACACTCACTGTGCTGTATATAGGGCTACAGATACTCACTGTGCTGTATATAGGGCTACAGATACTCACTGTGCTGTATATAGGGCTACAGATACTCACTGTGCTGTATATAGGGATACAGATAGTAACTGTGCTGTGTATAGGGCTACAGATACTCACTGTGCTGTATATAGGGCTGCGGATACTCACTGTGCTGTATATAGGGCTACAGACACTCACTGTGCTGTATATAGGGCTACAGATACTCACTGTGCTGTATATAGGGCTACAGATAGTCACTGTGCTGTATATAGGGCTACAGATAGTCACTGTGCTGTATATAGGGCTACAGATAGTCACTTTGCTGTATATAGGGCTACAGATACTCACTGTGCTGTGTACAGGGCTACAGATACTCACTGTGCTGTATACAGGGCTACAGATACTCACTGTGCTGAATATAGATCTACAGATAGTCACTGTGCTGTATACAGGGCTACAGATACTCACTGTGCTGTATATAGGGCTACAGATACTCACTGTGCTGTATATAGGGCTACAGATACTCACTGTGCTGTATATAGGGCTACAGATACTCACTGTGCTGTATATAGGGCTACAGATTAGTCACTGTGCTTTATATAGGGCTACAGATACTCACTGTGCTGCATATAGGGCTACAGATACTCACTGTGCTGTATATAGGGCTGCATATACTCACTGTGCTGTATATAGAGCTGCAGATACTCACTGTGCTGTATATAGAGCTACAGATTCTGTGCTGTATATAGGGCTACAGATACTCACTGTGCTGCATATAGGGCTACAGATACTCACTGTGCTGTATATAAGGCTACAGATACTCACTGTGCTGTTGGGTGACACGGTGTGTACCACACTCAACATGGACCTGAGGAAGCGAAGGAAAGAGTTGTCTCAGGAGATTAGGACCAAGTCACCCAGGATTGGGTGGATGTGCAAAGAAACAAGACAACAAAAAGGTGAGGGAAAAACCCCTTTATCATACTGTACAGTATTGATATCTGCACTAAGGCCGGTGTCACACTGGCGTTTGCAAACGCAGCGCACCGAACGCAGCCAAACGCTTGCGCACATGGGTTCCTATGTTTAACATCAGAACGCATGTGCCTGCGTTTGACTGCATTCGGCTGCATTTGCGCTCGGATGCGCACAACTTGTGTACCCTCCGAGCGCACTCTGGACGCAGCCCTGTTGCATTTTTTGTGCGGTCATGGGTGCTTGATTTATCTGCAAGCGCCCGCAAGCGCACAAACCACGCATTGAAGTCAATGGATCCGCAGTGTCCTCCGCATGACAGCGCAGGAGAACGATGCGGATCTCATTGAAATCTCTCCCGGTGGCCGCCGCTGATCAGCGGTGGCCACCGGGAGATCAGCTAAAGCCTCCACTGATCTCCCGCCGGTGTCAGCGGGGAGAAACAGCTGATCTGACAGCTGTTTAAATCTCCTGCGCTGACACTGAAGAGGTGAGGTCGGCGCGGGAGATTTGAAGCAGCGATCAGCTATTTCTTATCTCCTGCACCGATATCACCCTATTCGGTGTCAGCGCGGGAAATTTAAACAGCTGTCAGATCAGCTGTTTCTCCCCGCTGACACTGGCGGGAGATCAGCTGTGGCCGGGAGGAGGAGATCTCTGCCGCTGATCTCGACCTACCGGCCGCCCCCGAGACAGCTGATTGGCTGGCGGGCTGCCAACTAATGTGAACGCATGCGGAGATCCTCTGCTGCGTTCACATCAGTATGGGCTGCGTTTGCGTCTGTGTGCCTTACGCATGCAGACACAAATGGCAGTGTGAAACCAGCCTTGGATCTGCGCCCTCCTTTCCTTCTTCTCCCTCTTTGAAGACCATACAGCCCTACGAGGGGTATCCCGTAAACTCAAGCCTGTGTGAAAGCTAACATATGCCAAGAAGTGTGAATCAATTCAGGTGGTTAGGGTAAAACTTAGTGGAGATCCTAAAATTAGTAATCACTGTTGTTATTATTATTGGGATTCATTGTAACTAGAAATTACTTCAAATTTGGAAAATATTACTATTTAGCCGTAAGAGACAGGGGGCTTCAATGAGGTTCCCTGCAGTGCCAAATTTTATTAATGCTTTTATGTCAAATTTTGAGGAGAAATATGTTTTTATAAGTGAATTTGGTAGGATCATGAAATTATGGGTTAGATATGAGGATGACACGTTTCATTTTTGGACATGTACAGTAAAAGGAACTTTTCTCTTTTCACAATTATAATTATACATGCCATCTACTTGTCAAACTAAATCTGGACACACACACTTTCCTACCGGCCTCCCCGGTGATCCTACAGTGATCCCCGGTGATGTCCTCCTCCCAGCCACCATCAGGACCTGTCTGTGAGTAGTACAAATACTGACAGGACCTTGCACCAGGTGATCCTCAGCCTGAGTCACATGGGCAGGTCCTGTTAGTACCGTACCCAATTACCCATAGGTCCTGCCGATGCCCGGGAGGAAGACATCTCCAGGGCTCATTGTGGGATCCCCGGGGAGGTTAAATAATTGGATGTTAGTGGTGCAGAAAGCGCAGCAGAAAAATGGAGCAATAATTGATGCTCATACTAACACAGCAGTCAAATACGCTGATGTCTGCACTTTTCGGGCCGTTCATTTTTAAGGGCAGACGTCATGACTGATCCATTTTTGGTACAGTTTTCAAAAAAAATGCAGCACCAAAAAGGGATCAAAAGTGTCCTGTATGAACATAGCCTAAGACAATGTATCACACCATCTGAACAAGGAAATTATGATGAAGAAATTGGTGGAACGAGCGTACAACAAAGAAACAGTTATTGATGAAGGGGTCAAAGCTGGTAAAAAAAAACAGTGAGACAACAAAGAGAAAAGATATTATGATAGATGTTCAACTTTTGATGGAATTTTGATTCTTTATTCATTTAAAAAACAAATACAATTTTGGGCATCCATTAGAACATGATTCTAGGTTTGAATTATTGAAAGAGTCTCGAAAAAAGCACATTTATAGAAAAGTGATATCACTAACTAATAGTTTGATCAACTGGTAGATAAGTCAGACTGAAGACACATGTTGGGTCAGAACAGACAGGTCCAAATACTATGCTCCCTGTGGCTACACCAAACCCAGTTCTTATCTCATCACAACAAAAGCAATTTTATGTCCCCAAAAATATATAATGCAACTGAGACTTTTATCTCACTAGTAGTCCAGGATGCTCAATCACACTTGCATGAACACCGACTAGGTTTTTTCCCTACGCGCAAGAACATCTCACATGGGGAACGCCAAGCTCTAACCTCATTACAATGAAATAATGATATAACAATCAAACCAGCAGATAAGGGGAACTCAACAGTCATCATGAACACCGTGGACTATATAGCTGAAACCAGTAGATAAGGGGAACTCAACAGTCATCATGAACACCACGGACTATATATCTGAAACCAGCAGATAAGGGGAACTCAACAGTCATCATGAACACCACGGACTATATATCTGAAACCAGCAGATAAGGGGAACTCAACAGTCATCATGAACACCACGGACTATATAGCTGAAACCAGCAGATAAGGGAAACTCAACAGTCATCATGAACACCACAGACTATATAGCTGAAATCCGGAGACAACTAAATGATACAGGAAGCGGGGTCACAGGAACCAGCCAGCATGAGTGGGATGATGTAACAGGCCCTTGAATGTGTGGATGGAGAGTCAGATGCCATTGATGATGGAGGTTATAGACTTGAGATAAATTATGCCGGAGGCATCTCGAATAGTTAGATTATCAGTCGATTGACTTGTTATATTAGGAGGTACCAATTAATATATTTTTCAAACTAGGAAATACCAACTTATAAATGTTAAAAAATCTCTTTATTTGTATCAAAGATTAAAATGTGATAGACAAACCAAGGGGAATTAGACAAACATACACATTTATATACATTTCTGGGGTTCAGCATATATAATTTCTCTAATAATAACATAGAAGGTCATAGACTTTTACCCAACAAGATAACAACTAAGTCGTCCTTAGGGTATAGTTTTATAAGTATAGACGTTTGTACTCTAGTGTCTCGTGCCCAATGTGGGAGAGGGACAACTTGTAAGAGAGAAATAATACAGATTTCAAACCCCTATATGGATTTCGAACAATGTTCTGAAACAGTTAATGAAGACCTTCCATTAGATTACTGAGCTCCCAGTATACATATGGATTAAACCTCCAACGCTTGACGCGTTTCGCCTTCTCAATGTCAGAAGGCTCATCAGAAGACTTTTGGGGTTACAGAAATAATGTTCCGTCTTATAACCGTACATGCCAAATAAACAAATTCTTCGATAAGGCAAGAATACCCAAAAAGGTCAATAAGCAATAGATAGAGAGACCACGAAATTTTTCTAAGGTATTTGTTGTATGGTCATGAATGGGGCATCCAAAGAATTGGACATACTAGGGCATAGATAAACCACTATGTAGTCATCCTGTGTCTCTGAATGCCTGTAATCTTGTTGGGTAAAAGTCTATGACCTTCTATGTTATTATTAGAGAAATTATATATGCTGAACCCCAGAAATGTATATAAATGTGTATGTTTGTCTAATTCCCCTTGGTTTGTCTATCACATTTTAATCTTTGATACAAATAAAGAGATTTTTTAACATTTATAAGTTGGTATTTCCTAGTTTGAAAAGGCATCTCGAATAGCCAAGATCTCAATCTGTTTATGCGTCGCCTCCGATGTGATAGACTTTAGTAAATGGAGACCGAGCCTCCTGTGACCATGCTCGACCGCTGCTCGGTAAGCTACATTCGGCCTATAGGACATCCCCATTTTCCTACAAATTTTAGGGGGCAAAAAAAGTGAGTCTTATAGTCCAAAAAATATGGGACTTGAATTAAAATGGATAGTCCTAGAAGAAATTACAAATCGAAAGCCTATACAGTAGACGTAAGGATTTGCACAAGCCTACATCCACAGATCTGGGGTTGGTTCTCCAAGATGTTTGGAACAACTTCCCTGCTGAGTTCCTTTAAGACTGTGTACAAGTGTACCAAAAAGAATTGATGCTGTTTTAAAGGCAGATGGCGGTCACCTTCAGTATTAATTTACATTTCTCTTTCGTCCAATCACTTTGCATTTTGCTAATCTAATATATAATTACCCTAACGCACTTCCGTAAGTGTCGGCGCCACTTGCGTCGTTGTGGGCGTGGGCGCGCAGCGCCCACGCGACTCACTCGCAATGCCCGCGAAGCGTTGAACTCGCGCGAGTTTAATGCGAGAAAAACTCGCATTAAACTCGGACCTGTATCTTTCAATGATACAGGTCACATTAATGCGAGTTTCTGGCATAAAACTCGCTTTCCGAGAGCAAACTCACAATGCCCGCGAGTTTGCTCTCGGAAAGCGAGTTTAATGCCAGAAACTCGCATTAAACTCGGACCTGTATCTTTCAATGATACAGGTCACATTAATGCGAGTTTCTGGCATTAAACTCGCTTTGCGAGAGCAATCCGAGTGCAATCGCAGATTGGAGGAGAGGAGGACAAGAGGGGAGGAGGACAAAAGGGGAGGAGGACAAGAGGGGAAGAGGACAAGAGGGGAGCGCAATGGAGGACAGGGGGAGAAGAGGGGGGACGGGGACCACATTGGAGGACCGGGGGAGAGACAGCTGATGACAGCTGACAGGGAGCGAGGTGAGGGCGGGCATCAGATAAAATGTCGGAATCGGATGCCTATTTGGCATCCGATTCCAGACATCAGAAGAATCCGATGCTGTCCGATTTATATTGGACAGCATCGGATTTAAAAAAATCGTTATGTGAAAGTAGCCTTAGCCCCCATGTTCTCCAATGGGGATCGGATCGGATGCAAATCGGATGCCATTAAGTGCACATCCGATCCGATTCTGTCAGATTCTGTCCGATTTTTTTCAGGAGCCAAAATCGGAGACTGCTCCGATTTTGGTATCCGATTCAAAAATCGGATCGCATCGAATCCGATGTGATCCGATGCGATCCGATTAAAATAATATGGGAGTCTATGGGGGATCGGATCGGATGGAAAATCGGATCCGAAATCGGATTCGATTTTCTGTATTGAGCATGCTCAATACCCTAAACCACTCCCAAAACCTCCCCCAGCCATTTAAATCGGATCCGATAAAAAATCGGATCGGATGCCATCAGATGGCATCCGATTTTGAGCATCCGATGCTGTCCGATTTTCATCGGACAGCATCGGATTTAACAAAATCGTAGTGTGAAAGTAGCATTACATGTTTTTACTATGTCGGCAGTTCAGGACTTCATTCAGCACTGTGCTACTGGAGTTAATGGGTTAATTATTCTGTAAACCAAGTTTGAATTTATGTCGGGTGTATAGATGAGACAGAAAGAGCCGTGATTTGTGAGCAGCTGGCCATGGTGCTGAAGCTTCCATTCATAAATCACTGGCTCTTTCTGTCACATCTCTAAACCCGAAATAAAATTAAACTTGGTTTACAGAATAATTAACCCATTCAGACACATGATGTCATGTCACCATGTATCCAGGGGGTGAGGACAACCCCTGGACAGATGGTGTCATGACACCAGCGTCTGATTAACCCCTTAATCACCGGGTTAAAACCCCCTCCGGTAGCACAGTGATGAATGAAGTCCTGAACTGCCGACATAGTAAAAACATGTAAAATCAAGCTGAAAAGTGTAACTTTGCAAAAAATAATAAATTATACATACAATACTGCTTCACTGCTGCTGTCACAGCAATGAAACATTATTGTAACTGTATGGGGATAGCAGGAATGCTGTTCCGTGGTCCATCAAGACCATGGACAGCAGAGAAGAAAAAACTACACACACGCACTCACACCTCACACTCGCACCACAAACACTTACATACAGCCAGGCACACTCACCACACGCACCACACTCGGACCACACTAGCACCACACTTGGACCACGCTAGCACTACACTCTCACCAAACTAGCACTGCACTCGCATCACTGTCATGCATCAAAAACGCAGTGTTTTTGATGCATGATAGCGTGCCTCCACCCATACACAGATTCTAGAATCCCGATGCAATCGCATCGGGCTCACAGCTAGTTGATAAAAATAAACATTTCTAATTTTGAAAGCATCCATACTACGAAAACAATTCTCACAGTAGGGAACGTGACTTTGATTGCAGACAATGAACAAGGTTTGTAGTAAATATTTCTATGTATGAGACAAGTACAATTTTAATAATAACTGAAAAATAAACATGCTTATTAATCATTGACATAGAAATCTGTGTAAGGATTCAGATGAAGCCCGGATGAATTATGCAAGTATTCTCAGCGCTAATTGCAAGAAGCACCGGGGATTATCAAGTGAGTCATGGGGTTTAATATGATAGCGGTAGTCATAATATGACAGTGATATTGACAGGACTCTGCGGGGTTCTGCCATAAGACGTGCAGTCTACGAAGATTCTTACATAAGACCTGTCTATAACCCTAGAAGTATGATATATAATCTTAATAATACATGTACCATCCCCTTAGCCCATGTATTCTCGTGATCGGTATTGACGTGTAGCCGGCATATGCCGTCCATCATACACTGCTCTCTGCAATGTTCTATGGGCGATTCCCCAATTAGTTGATTATTTTATTCACTTTTTGGCCTGAATGTGGGCACGTAGCTCATCGTTCATGGTCAGGGTGATTGTATACCAGAAATAGATGTCGCCAGACGCAATTCAAGCATCGTCAATAAAAAACAAAAATAGCAATTATTACACACAGGGCGGCATATTATCCCCTCATTAAAGTTAAGTTTAGCAATACAATATGTAGTAATAAAGCTGAAGTAGCCTAAAAACCATATGAATTTCCCAATAAATATAATACAAAGTGACAATTGGCACACTAAAAGTGTTAGGACAGAAAGGTCTTGACAAATGTCTTGTGTTTTTTTGGTCATAACATGTTAAATAAACAGCAACGTGCTCTTCTTATCACTGAAAAATAAGAGATTAGGTCTTGATTTCTTACTTAACGAGAGCGCGGCCATTACGACAACTTTTTGACATCGTTGGTGAGATGTCCCACGTCTACATATCGTGGACGACGCACCAACGATGTGGCGGCAGCTATCGCTCGCACAACCCAGCGAACGATACTTGTTCACTGTCGTGAATAGGGGAAGTCGTTAACGACATCGTTATCGCGGTGTCACACACAACAATGCAGCAGGTTGGCTGATCATGATCGTCTGATTTAAGAACATGTTCTCCAATCTGCGATCAACGATCCAACGATTTATCGTAGTCCTATCTCGGTGTTACACGCAATGACGTCCTAACGATGTTGTTTTGAACGTCTCCAAACCCGTGACGTTTCAGCTACATCGTTCACGATATCACACCCTGTAATGGGGCCTTTAGGAGCATTGGTCCTATATCTGTAAAAGTACTTTTAGTTACAGGTATGTCAGTCTCTCCATAAGGAGAAATGTTATCCCTTAGATCCCAGATCTTACCTCTAATACAGCCAAATCAGATCTCTTACTTTGCACTGAAACACCGTTTTGCGAACTGAGGTTCTAATTTGTTTTTTTAATCATATGGCAAGACCCGTAAAAGTGTCGATTTTGACTTTTAGGTATCAGGATATAGGTGTCCACGGTCCGCGCTGCTATCACTGGGGAATTATCCCTGGATGCTTCAGTTGGTCCTCCAAAAAAGACAGGAGTCCTAGGGGTGATGTGACGGATTTTGACTTTTAGGATTGTAACTTCCAATAGGTGGCGCTAGACTTTGTCTTCTTCCTTTTTGAAGAGACAATTTGCATATTTGATTCTCAGAGGAGCATCTCGGCTTTTAAGGCCGGCTTCACACCACAGTTTTGCTGACTCGTGGCTGTCCGGTATGAACCGGACAGCCCTGGATCAGATTTCGGCCCCCATAGTATTCGTATGGGGCCAGATGGGGCCGGATGGCAGCTATTTGACATCCAGTGTCCATCTGTCCAGGAGGATCCGGGAGAATTCGGATTTTTCTCCTGGACTCAAAAATGCAGCTTGCAAAATCTGCACAAATCTGATCCTCCCAGATCCGGCACTATCCGACGCCCCCTAACATGGGAATCTATGGCGCCGGATCTGACAAAATATCGGTCCGGCTCCTGGAACCATGGTCTTGGTGTATCAGGTTCTGTCTGGCTCCCGGCACCACGGTCTTGGTGTATCAGGTTCTGTCCAGTGTTTTGCAAATATGCTCTCCGGTCCTGTTTTCTGACGGAATCGGCAGATCGCAGGGTTCAGGATCTGTCCCTGCTGAAATGTCAGGAGCGTGACTTGCAGGGAGCTAGCCGCGGTCCTGAAATCTCAGCGGCAAGCTCTCCAGGTGCTGAAGTTCAGCGCTGGCCGGCGCTGAGCTCCAGCACCCGGTGTCCGGGAACCGGACAGATTTGTCTGTCTTGTCCGATGCAATCCGGTGCCCATAGACTCACATGTTATTGAGCGCCGGATCCAGGAGTGGATCCGGTTATGTGTCACTTTTTGCCACAGACACAAAAACACTGCAAGCTGCGTTTTTGTGTCCGGGAGAAAAATCTGAATTCTCCCGGATCCTACCGGACAGGTGGGAACCAGATGGCAAATAGCTGCCATCCGGCCCCATAGGAATACTATGGGGCCGAAATCTGATCCGGGGCTGTCCGGACAGCCCCGAATCACAGAATCCGTGGTGTGAAGCCTGCCTTAATTTGCACTGACAAGGGGCAAACATCCTGAAACACAATGTCTGTAAATTGAGCTGCTGATTTGGCTTTTTAATCCTAAATTATACGACAAGGCTCCTTAAAGGGTCGATTTTTAATTTTAGGATTGCAAGTTCTAATATGTGGCTCTAGAGTTCATCTTCATCTTCTTTGTGGAGATAATTTACATAGGTAACTTTATATGCTGTCCTGTGTGTGTACATGAGGAATAACACTAAATCTGGATATTATTTGTCTTGTATTTTTTATTATTCACCAGTTTTCCATTTTGCAGGCTCTATGTCTAGCTTTCAGTTCTTATGAGCTTGTGGGTAGATATTGACTGCTGTAATGTCTTGCCATCATGTCTGTACCTGTTAGATTGCAGGGACAACGTGAACCTTAGCTATCCCTCAAGCTAGAGGTCCCTAGGCTATCCCTGTCACCAAGATTACGCCTGAGATGCCTGAGCCACGCCTTACTTACTGTATATGTCCCCCCTCACCTAAGGGGGTGAAGGGACAGGAGTGCAGGAGAAACAACCAGGCAAGTAAACAGGTAGCAAATGAGTGCAAATTTCCAGTAGGAAAAGCTTCATAGCTGCAAAGTAGCGAAAATCTCAATACTTCAAAGACAAGCTCATACAACGCGGATAGAATAGAGATCTGGCAAGGTGTGAAGCCAGGAGCGGATATAGCAGAAGGGAGTGCTAATAAAAAGCTGCAGTTGAGATTTAAGGCTAAGAGAATGCTCAGCCAGGAGGGAAGGGGTCATTACTCCTTCATCATAGAGTGAAAGCAGTCAAGTGGGCTCCACAGAGAACTTTCAATTGATAAAACATTGATACCTTCTGATTCCAAATCTCCCAGAGGTAACATCAGGATGTGACACACTCATAATAACAGCACACAGAAACAGGAGATAATCACACTCTCCTTTTTCTATGTACAACATATTCAAAAGCAGCAGCATGTAGGACATTATACAGCACTACTGAGACGTTTAGCTATGGATTCAGCTCTGGGGTGAAATAAACCCTTACTGGAAAGTAAGTTCCTCTCTCTTTCACTCTTCTTCTCCTTCCTTCTTTCTTCACCATAAACTCAAATTGGCAGCTGTAATTTTACAGGCCTCAATATTGTTATTCTTGGCTTTGATGAAGACTCAAATGAACCATCTCATCTGGACAGACCAGCCAAATACAGAACTAGGATTGATATCATCAATCCATGGTGGCATTCGAAGTCAGAAGAAAGCTTCTTGATTCCAAGAAGAATTGGCAAACCTCCTGGGCACTGATTAAATTTGCAGAAAATTATTATTATTAACTATTATTTATTATTGTAGCTCCATCTATTCCATGGTGCTTTACATGTGAAAAGAGACATATATTGACAAGTACAATAATCCTGAACAATATAAGGCATAGACAGGTACAGGGGAGAGGACCCTGCCTTCAAAAACTCACTGTCTACAAGGGATGGCTGAAGATACAGTAAATGAGAGAGGACCCTGCCCACGAGGGCTCAAAGTCTACAAGGGATGAGTGAGGATACAGTAGGTGAGGAGAGAGGACCCTGCCCACGAGGGCTCAAAGTCTACAAGGGATGGGTGAGGATACAGTAGGTGAGGAGAGAGGACCCTGCCCACGAGGGCTCAAAGTCTACAAGGGATGGGTGAGGATACAGTAGGTGAGGAGAGAGGACCCTGCCCACGAGGGCTCACAGTCTACAAGGGATGGGTGAGAATACAGTAGGTGAGGAGAGAGGACCCTGCCTGCGAGGGCTTACAGTCTACAAGGGATGGGTGAGGATACAGTAAGTGAGGAGAGAGGGCCTTGCCCACAAGGGCTCATGATCTACAAGGGATGGGTGAGGATACAGTAGATGAGGAGAGAAGAACCCTGCCCACGAGGGCTCACAGTCTACAACGGATGGGTGAGGATACAGTAGGTGAGGAGAGAGGATCCTGCCCACGAGGGCTCACAGTCTACAAGAATGTGTGAGGATACAGTAGGTGAGGAGAGAGGACCCTGCCCATGAGGGCTCACAGTCTATAAGGGATGAGTGAGGATACAGTAGGTGAAGGTAGAGAGGACCCTGCCCATGAGGGCTCACAGTCTACAAGGGATGGGTGAGGATACAGTAGGTGAGGAGAGAGGATCATGCAAGGGAGCGGTCACAGTCTATAAAGGATGAGTGAGGATACAATAGGAGAGGGTAGAGCTGGTGATGCGGCGGAGTGGAGGTCTGAAGATCACTGGAGGTTACAGTTCACAGAACTCAATGATTATAGAAGGTGTTTTGAAACTGATGACCCCGGTAATAATTTTATTCAATTTTGGGCCTTTTTTGTCAGCACGTAGCTCATGAGAGACTCATGGTTCATTGTCAAGGTAATTGTATAGTAGAAATAGATGTCGCCAGACGCAATTCAAGCATTGCCAATAAAAAACAAAAATAGCAATTATTATACACAGGGCGGCATATTATCCCCTCATTAAAGTTAAGTTTAACAATATAATATGTAGTAATAAAGCTGAAGTAGACTAAAAACTATAAGAATTTCTCAATAAATATAATACAAATATACAAAAGTGACAATTGGCACACTAAATGTGTTAGAACAGGGAGTAAATGTCTCGAGTTGTTTGGTCATGACGGAAAAAAACAGCAACGTGCTCTTCTTATCGCTGAAAAATAAGAGATGAGGTTTCGATTTCTTCCTAATTGGCAGCACTGGGACTGAAAAGTATTCGTGTCTATGCTGGATCCGTGTGGAGCCTGTGGTCCCTGTCTCTCCCTCCTCTATCTCCTCTCCCCCTGATCGTCTATCCTGTCCCCTGTCCTGTGCCCTATACTGTCCCCTCCTCTTTGCTCTGAAGAAAAAACACCTCCCGGAGGAAACTTCACCTTTCCGGCGGCTCCGGTGATGCGACAGTCTCCATCTGGGTGTAGGACCTCTCGTGATGTCACAGAACCGATCAGCTGACACGATCGGCTCCGTGACGTCACAATAACTCCTTCACCCAGTACAATCGGTCGCATCATCGTAGCCACCGGAAAGGTGAAGTATCCTCCGGGAGGAGTTTTTTTTTTTAACATACCGGAGGAAAGAGGAGGGGACAGGATAGGGTACAGGACAGGGGACAGGATAGACGAGCAGGGGGAGAGGAGAGACAGGGAAAATGCATGGAGATAGGGTTATGTACTGAACACTGCTTCTGGGCATGCTCAGTACATAACCACGGAGCAGACATCGAATCCGATGTAGACACGGATCCGATGTCCATAGGCTCTCATTGTATCCTCCTACGGAACATCACGGATCCGTGATGTCTGATTTTAGTCACAGACATCAAAATCGCAGCAGGCTGCGATTTTGGCTCCGTGACTAACTCGGAAAGCTACGGATTGTGCTTAAATCGGATTGCAATAGAGAAACATCCAAGCACATCCGACCCCCATAGGGATACATGGGTGACACAATCGCATCCGAGTGTATCCGATTTGACACGGATACACTCGGATGCCCACAAATTGTAATGTGAAGGCAGCCTTAGTACAATTGGACCCAACCCATATTTAGTTTTCTTCTACTTAGGACTGGGATGGGCGAAGAGTTCGGGATCGTGACCGGGGTTGCTGGGGTAAAGTAAGGCAATAGTTAATTCCATAATTATACCGTAATTACTAGGTCCGCTCTTTCTCTTCCTGTGGTAACCCATGGCTACGTCACTTCCGGGCCACCCCTTGTTTTCTCAGCATACGTGATTGGCTATTGGAGCCTGTCACGTGATCATTCACCACGGAAGGCCAGAAGTCAACTAGCGTCACGGCAAACCTAAAAAAATAATTAGTAGGGAAATTAACCAGGCACTTACCACAAAATAGCAACCGCGGGCACGAACTCGGGGAAAAACATCAAGTTCGCCTATCCCTACTTAGGAGCATTGTTTCCTCGTGTGTAAAAGTACCTTTAGTTACAGGTAACTTTATCCATCAATCCATAGAGGCATCTGGAGACAGGAGAGAGCTCCTTGATTACGAGAAGAATTGACAAACTTCTTGGACACTAGAAATTTACAGAATAATCACAAAAATCAATGATTGAAGGTTTCTTGAAGCTGATGACAGGATCAAAATACTCATTCAGGACCTGTCGAAGAACAGTTGAGTTGTCCCGGCCTTAAAAACGAGGCATGACCAGAGGAGGGAAATATTGGTTAATCATCTGTGAATGAAGGACATATCCGAAACGTCAGATGGTAGAACGGTGATTCAGTGTTTATCACAGTTGTTTTGCAGCTCTGGGGTCCTGACTCCTGAATTCGAATCCCACCAAGGACAACATCTGCAAGGAGTTTGTATGTTCTCCCCGTGTTTGTGTGGGTTTCCTCCCACAATCCAAAGATATACTGATGGGGAATTTGGATTGTGAGCCCCAATAGGGACAGTGATGATAATGTGGCGCCCCTGCGTTTAGGAGGCCACAAAGGGAACTGCAGCCAGGCAGGTAGGACGACAGTTGCACACCAACACCCTCACAGCCCACACAACCCACGTACAGTAGAGAGCAGCACCCAGCCCGGAGCCTAGGAACTCTAAGCAGGTGAGGGGTGGTGGGTTTAGAGCAGTGGGTGGGCTAACACGTTGTCAGGTGACAGACAGTAGAAATAGTGAAGGGGGAGGAGGAAGGAGTATTATTGCCAGGGCCCGGGACACGGTCCGGACCAGGACCACCCGTGACTTCCCCAGTAGCAGACCCGGTCCGGTACCGAGTACCCCGTCCCAGTGGGCTCGACAATAATCTCTGTAAAGTGCTCTGGAATAAGATGGCACTTTTTAAGCAATTAATTAAAAAATAGTTGGAAAGTATGCATTTTAAGCATCCGTGAACAGTGGCATATCTCACCACACCGATTTCTCAATATCACCAGTATCTAAATCCTCATGATGCAGTTACTGGTGACTATAAAGCCCCCGTCACACATAGTGAGATCGCTGTTGTGTTACAGGTTTTGTGACGCAATAGCGACCTCACCAGCAATGTCGCTATGTTTGACACGTAGCAGCGACCGGGCCCCCGCTGTGACATCGCCGATCGTGTCGGAATGGCCTGGACCATTTTTTGATCATCGGGTTCCCACTGGGCAGCATGCATCGGTGTGTTTGACGCCTTAACAACGACCTCGTTGGCAACTCAGAACTCAGCCACGTAGGTCTGAGTCGTCAGACTAGCTGCTGTGTGACAGGGTCCCAACGACCGCCGAGGTCGTTATACGGGTCGCCGTATCGCTGCTGCGTCATTCAGTAGATCTGACTGTTTGACATCTCACCAGCGACCACGTAGTGACGTTCCAGTGATCCTTACCAGGTCGTATCGTTGTCAGGATCGCTGGAACATCGCCAAGTGTGACGGGACACTTAGATTGGAGAAAGAGCTGTTGGCTCCATCCTGCACTATTCAACCAGTCTCCGCACAGCAGGTGCAATGATATCATTAGATTGCGCCTGTTGTGCATAGCCTCAGCGTGCACACCGCACAGACAAAAGCAGCTCATCAGAGGAATGAGGGCAGGGTGACTTGTTTTTATTCTTATTTACTGTGTGGCCATCATACTGTATATGTGTGTGTATGGAGTGGGGGACTGTGGGGGCCATAACAGTGTGTTGGGGGCATCATGCAGTGTTTATAGGTCTGTGAAGTCCATTGTTCTGTGTAAGGGGGTTGTAGGGTCCATCATAAACCATGAGGTTCACCATACTGTGTGGGTGGAGCTGTGGCAGCCATAATAATGTGTGGGGGGCTGAGGGGTTCAATTGTAATGTGTGCAGGGCTGTGTGGTCCGTCCATCATATTGTGTGTAAAGGGCTGTGTGGTCCATAATACTGTGTGTGGGGATCTCTGAGGTCCATCACAGAACATTTGGGGGCATCATATAGTGTGGGGGGCTGTGAGATCCATCATACTTGGAGTAGTGAGCGGGGGGGTCTATAACACTGTTTGAGGACCTTTGCGGTCAATCAAACTGTGTGTTGGTTGCAGAGGCAACTGTATTGTATGTGCCAGACTGTGGAGTCATGTATACTGTGTATGCAAGACTGTAGTATCCATCATATTGAGTGTAGGGGGCTGTGGGGTCCATCATATTGAGTGTAGGGGGCTGTGGAATCCATCATATTGAGTGTTGGGGGCTGCGGGGTCCATCATACTTTGTGTGAAAGATTGTGGCAGCCAACACTGAATTTGGGGGGATATCATACAGTGTGTAGATGCTGTTAGGAGCATCACACTGCTGGTAGATGCCTGTGTTGTCAATTATTATTATTATTATTATTATTATTTATTTATATAGCGCCATTGGGTTCCATGGCGCTTTACATGAGGATGAGGGAGACAAGAACAAGTACACTAAATCTAGGCGATCAGGACGTACAGGTACAGGAGGGGCAGGGACCCTGTCCACGAGGGCTCACAGTCTATGAGGGGTGGGTAAGGATACAGTAGGATGGGGGAATGTCATGTATGGGGCGTTCGCCTGGGTCTCATGGCAGGTTGTAGGCTTGACGGAACAGGTGAGTCTTCAGGTGACACTTGAAGTTACTCAGGGTAGGAGAGTGTCTGACGTGTTCGGGTAGGGAGTTCCAGAGTAAGGCAGATGCCCGGGAGAAGTCCTGGACTCGGTTGTGTGAAGAGGTGATGAGGGGGGAGCAGAGGAGGAGTTCTTGGGAGGAGCGGAGGTTGCGTGAGGGTAGGTATCGAGAGACCAGGTCGGAGATGTATGGTGGGGCCAGGTTGTGTATAGCTTTGTAGGTCATGGTTAGTGTTTTGAATTGGGATCTCTTGGAGACGGGGAGCCAGTGAAGGGCTTGGCAGAGGGGGGAGACAGGGGAGTAGCGGGAGGACATATAGATGAGTCGGGCAGCGGAGTTGAGGATAGACTGGAGAGGTGTGAGGGAGTTAGCCGGGAGGCCATTGAGAAGGAGGTTGCAGTAGTCAAGGCGGGAGATGATAAGAGCATGGATGAGTGTTTTAGCGGTGTCGTGGGTGAGGAAGGAGCGGATCCGTGAGATGTTCTTGAGCTGGAGCCGGAGGGATGTGGTGAGGGCCTCGATGTGGGGTTTGAAGGATAGGGAGGAGTCAAGGATTACCCCGAGGCACTTGGCTTGGGGACTGGGGAGAGGGCGCAGTCGTTGATGCAGATGGATAGGTTGGGAGGTGGGGTGGAATTTCTTGGGGGGAAGACTATGAATTCAGTTTTGTCCATGTTGAGTTTAAGGAAGCGAGCAGAGAAGAAGGATGAGATGGCGGAAAGGCATTGAGGGATTTTCGAGAGTAGGGAGGTGATGTCAGGGCCGGACAGGTAGATTTGGGTGTCATCGGCGTAGAGGTGGTACTGGAGGCCATGGGACTCGATGAGTTGCCCTAGGCCGAGAGTGTAAATGGAGAAAAGTAGGGGTCCCAGGACGGAACCTTGGGGGACTCCGACAGAAAGAGGGTAGGGTGAGGAGGAGGTGTGGGAGTGGGAGACGCTGAAGGTCCGGTCCGCTAGGTATGAGGAGATCCAGGAGAGGGCAAGGTGGGTGATGCCAAGGGATTCCAGGATCCGGAGAAGAAGGGAGTGGTCAACCGTGTCGAAGGCGGCAGACAGGTCAAGGAGTAGCAGGATGGAGTAGTGGTGTTTGTTCTTGGCGGTCAGTAGGTCGTTGGTGACTTTGGTCAGGGCTGTTTCGGTGGAATGGAGGGGTCGAAAGCCGGACTGTAGGCGGTCGAAGTGGGAGCACGAGGAGAGGTGAGAGGACAGTTCGGAGTGGACGTGTTGTTCAAGTAGCTTAGAGGCGAATGGGAGAAGAGATATGGGGCGATAGTTAGAGACAGAGGTAGGGTCAAGTGAGGGTTTTTTTAGGATGGGCGTGAATAGGGCGTGTTTGAAGGCCGAGGGGAAGGTACCAGTGCGAAGTGAAAGGTTAAAGAGGTGGGTGAGGGCTGGGATGAAAATGGAGGTGTGGTTGGGAATGAGGTGGGATGGGAGTGGGTCGTGGGCGCTGGTGGTGAGGTGTGATTTTGACAGGAGGGAGGAGAGTTGGTCTTCAGTTATGGGGGGGAAGTGGCTGATGGAGGAGGAGGGCAGTGTAGGTGGGAAGGGGAGTTGTGGGGATAGTGGACTGAAGCTGCTTCTGATCTTGTCGATCTTCTCCTTGAAGAAGGTCGCAAAGTCTTCAGCAGAGATGAGGGGAGAAGGGGGAGGAGCAGGTGGGCGAAGTAAGGAGTTGAAAGTTTTGAAGAGCTGTTTGGGGTTGCGGGACAGAGAGGTTATAAGGGATGAGAAGAACACTTGCTTGGCTGTAGCGAGTGCCGTCTTGAAGTCAGTGATGGATTGCTTGAACAGAGCAAAGTGCTCGGGGGTGTGAGACTTTTTCCATCTCCTCTCGGCGACTCTGGACGCCCGTCTCAGGTTTTTAGTGAGGGTGGTGTGCCAGGGTTGCCTGTTAATGCGTGGAGCATGGAGAGTGAGGGGGGCGGCTAGGTCGAGAGCGTTCATTATGGTGGTGTTGTATAGGGTGGTGGCAATGTCAGTGTCGTCAGCGCAGAGTAGGTCGGTGAGAGGGAGGAGTGATTCAGAGAATAAAGGAAGATCAAGATCTTTTAGGTTTCGGCGAGGGTGATCAAGTTTGCGGAGAGGGGGTAGTGTGGCAGGGGAGGAGAGGGCGGAGAAGGTCAAGAGATGGTGGTCGGACAGTGTGAGTACTGAGGTTGTGAGGTTAGAGAGGGAGCAAAGGCGGGTAAACATGAGGTCAAGCGTGTGGCCTTGTTCGTGGGTGGGAGAGGAGGACCATTGGGAGAGCCCTAGGGAAGTGGTCAAGGAAAGAAGGTTGGAGGCGGCTGGGCGGGGAGTGTCAATGGGGATATTGAAGTCGCCCATGATGATGGAGGGGATGTCAGTGGAGAGGAAGTGAAGTAGCCAGGTGGTGAAGTGGTCAAGGAAGGAGGCGGTGGGTCCGGGGGGGCGGTAGATGATGGCTATTTGGAGGTTGCAGGGGGAGAAGATTCGGACTGAGTGGGCTTCGAAGGAGGGGACAGTGACGGATGGGGGCTGGGGGATGGGGCTGAAGGTGCAGGAGTTGGACAGCAGTATGCCGACTCCACCGCCGTGCTTGCCAGAGGGACGGGGGGTGTGGGACAGGCTGAGGCCGCCGTAGGATAGTGCGGCAGGGGAGGCCGTGTCGGAGGGGGTGAGCCAGGTCTCGGTGAGGCCAAGGAATGACAGTTTCCTGGAGATAAAGAGATCATGGATGTCGGGGAGTTTGTTGCACACTGAGCGGGCATTCCAGAGTGCGCCGGGTAGAGCGGTAGGTGGGGCATGGGTTGGGGGAATGGGTCTGATGTTGGTGGGGTTGCGAGAGCTAGTGGTCATGAGGTTGCGAGGGTTGGTGGTGGGTCGCGGGATGAAGGTTGTTGTGGGGATGTTGCGGGGGGGGCCAGGATTGGGGGAGATGTCACCGGCAAGGAGGAGGAGTAGGCCGAGGGTTAGCAGGTGGGAGCATGAGAGCTTGCGAGGCGGGCGTGCTTGTTTGGTGATTGAGGATTGAAAGTGAATGAAAAGGTCGGTAAAGTGGGTGAGGTGGTTCGGCAGGATGGAGGGTGAGAGCAGTATTTTGTTGCTGGGAGGGGGGATAAGTGGGGGTAGTAGGAAGTGGAGAAGGATGGGAGTGAGAGTGAGGAGTAGCGGGAACATTGCATACGGAGAACAGGGAGTGAGTGTGGCAGCAGGGGTCAGTCCGGGGTGGGATGCCACCAAGGTATGAGCTATAGTTCAGGGGAGATGTGGATGGGGATGAGATCTAGCAGTCCTGGACAGGATGGTGGAGCCGAGGACAAGGTGGTGCAGCCAGTATGGGGAGAAATAGTAGTCAAGAGGAGGTCAGATGGCTGGGGAGGAAGGGTGGACTGATGACTAGTTCCTTACTTGTGGAAGGGATTGAAGGAGTTAATATGAAGTGAAGTAGTAAGGGTGGTAGAGATTAGAATGGAAACATTGTGGGGGATTTATATTTCTTTACCTGCCAGTCAATCATACTTTGTGTGGGCAGCTGTAGGGGCCATCACAGAAATTGGGGGGGGGGCCTTATATAGTGTGGGGTTGGTGCTGTGGAATCCATAATACTTTGTGTAGGGTCTATCATATGGTGTGTGAGAGTTTTAAGGGCCACTTTACTTTATGTGCCAGGTGGTAGGTTCAATCATACTGTGTATGAGAGGCTATGGAATCCATCATACTGTGCGTAGGGGGCTATAGGGTGCATTATGCAGTGTGTGGGGACTATGATAGTGTATGGGGTAGCTATTAGGGCCATCATTGTGTGTAGGAGGGGCTGTGGGGTTCATCATGATGTGGGAAGCCATCATATTGTGTATGGGGGGATCTGGGGCCATCATACTGTGCATAGGGGGATCTGGGGCCATCACACTGTGCATAGGGGGATCTGGGAGCCATCATACTGTGCATAGGAGGAACTGGGGGCCATCATACTGTGTTTACAGAGCTCTGGGGGCCATCATACTGTGTATAGGGGGATCTGGGGGCCATCATACTGTGTATAGGGGGATCTGGGGGCCATCATACTGTGTATAGGGGGATCTGGGGGCCATCATACTGTGCATAGGAGGAACTGGGGGCCATCATACTGTGTTTACAGAGCTCTGGGGGCCATCATACTGTGTATAGGGGGATCTGGGGGCCATCATACTGTGTATAGGGGGATCTGGGGGCCATCATACTGTGCATAGGGGGATCTGGGGCCATCACACTGTGCATAGGGGGATCTGGGAGCCATCATACTGTGCATAGGAGGAACTGGGGGCCATCATACTGTGCATAGGAGGAACTGGGGGCCATCTTACTGTGTTTACAGAGCTCTGGGGGCCATCATACTGTGTATAGGGGGATCTGGGGGCCATCATACTGTGTATAGGGGGATCTGGGGGCCATCATACTGTGTATATAGGGATCTGGGGGCCATCATACTGTGCATAGGGGGATCTGGGGCCATCACACTGTGCATAGGTGGATCTGGGAGCCATCATACTGTGCATAGGAGGAACTGGGGGCCATCATACTGTGCATAGGAGGACCTGGGGGCCATCATACTGTGTATAGGGGGATCTGGGGGCCATCATACTGTGTATAGGAAGAACTGGGGGCCATCATACTGTGTATAGGGGGATGTGGGGCCATCATACTGTGTATAGGAGGAACTGGGGGCCATCATACTGTGTTTACAGAGCTCTGGGGGCCATCATACTGTGTATAGGGGGATCTGGGGGCCATCATACTGTGTATAGGGGGATCTGGGGGCCATCATACTGTGTATAGGGGGATCTGGGGGCCATCATACTGTGTATAGGGGGATCTGGGGGCCATCATACTGTGTATAGGAGGAACTGGGGGCCATCATACTGTGTATAGGGGGATCTGGGGGCCATCATACTGTGTATAGGAGGAACTGGGGGCCATCATACTGTGTTTACAGAGCTCTGGGGGCCATCATACTGTGTATAGGGGGATCTGGGGCCATCATACTGTGCATAGGGGGATCTGGGGGACATCATACTGTGTTTACAGAGCTCTGGGGGCCATCATACTGTGTTTACAGAGCTCTGGGGGCCATCATACTGTGTATAGGAGGAACTGGGGCCATCATACTGTGTATAGGGGGATGTGGGGCCATCATACTGTGTATAGGAGGAACTGGGGGCCATCATACTGTGTTTACAGAGCTCTGGGGGCCATCATACTGTGTAT
The DNA here is from genome assembly GCA_033576535.1 of Allobates femoralis. NCBI lineage: Eukaryota > Metazoa > Chordata > Amphibia > Anura > Aromobatidae > Allobates > Allobates femoralis. The sequence continues at coordinate 602,940,739 of JARQOC010000004.1, forward strand.
AGGGGGATCTGGAGACCATCATACTGTGTATAGGGGGATCTGGGGGCCATCATACTGTGTATAGGGGATCTGGAGACCATCATACTGTGTATAGGGGGATCTGGGGGCCATCATACTGTGTATAGGGGATCTGGAGACCATCATACTGTGTATAGGGGGATCTGGGGACCATCATACTGTGTATAGGGGGATCTGGGGGCCATCATACTGTGTATAGGGGGATCTGGGGACCATCATACTGTGTATAGGGGATCTGGGGGCCATCATACTGTGCATAGGGGGATCTGGGGGCCATCATACTGTTTATTGGGGACTGTAGGGGAATAAACGTGTGTGGGGAGCTTTTGCTCAAGATACAAGGCTGAAAAAATAGGAGCAGTTCAATTTCCTGCTTTCTATAAACTGTATGAAAAGAAGTCAATGATATTGTTTTGATTTACTGCTATAGGTAAGAATACATGTCCCAATAACCTATATTAGCAGAAGCAGCGACTCATCATACTTACTTCTGCTCAATATTAAGTGATAATATTAATAGTAATGATAGTATTAATCAGTATTAATTACAGCCTATTGCTTCGACCCTTCATTACAGTTACGGTCTCTTATGTGGCCCCTTGTGAAGATGAATTGCCCCCCCTGCCTTAAAGAATGCGACATATTTGCTATATGACTCTAATGGCGATCGCCATTAATGATGACTGTACTTCCCTCTATTGTGGGTAGTGATATGGGAGTAAAGGTGACATGGAGCCGTTTACAGCGAGGACGTTTATCCAGTTGTCAGAGATCACGATGAGAAAATAAACATTTCTATGATAAATATAGCTATCACGGATTATAAGGAATCCACTGCCAAGATTTGAGATTTCTCCTTTTATTGATCACGTGATCTCTCATAAAGTATCAGGTTCACAATAGAGCCGTCATGTTCATATTTACGAGATTTCTCCAATTCCGGCAAAAAGTGACTCTCGCGTTCTTTACATTTTGTAGAATTTAGGTGCTTTTTGCCTTTTATTTTACAGTTTACACTGGACTGATGAAAGTTACACGTGTAAAGTGGTAGGCGTTGAGGAAAGGTGGAGTGAGGTTAGTATGGCATTGGGGACTTTTAGGTATTAAAGCTGAAGGAGGTGTAAATATGACAGTGCTTAATATCAATTTGAGACACATTAATTTTCTTAGGGTCTCTCTCACTGATGTGTTTCGGCATCTGGCAGGGATCCGGACCATTTTCAAAAAATGGAATGCAAACTGGATCGGGATAGTGGCCATTGTTTTTCAATGAACACTCCGGATTGTGCGGTTTCATCCACCTGCATCAGGTTGCCGCCGGATCAGGCAGAAGTCTTTTTTTTTTTAACAACTTCCAAAAGCACAACATGTAGCTTTCTTGGGGGTCCGCAAATAAACACCACCAACCAGATCCAGTTTGATCCAGCATAAATTAAAATGGAAGTAAATGGACGCTGGATCCAGTTTTACCGAATCAGACAGGGTTCTTGGTACATACATTGGCCAATGTCTGTTTGCTCATCAACCACAACACGGTGACCTCAGGTCTGATGAGTCCTATGCTGACATCCCTGTCCTCCTTGTCCTCCCTGTCCCACTTCTAAATGAGTGGACACCACCTCAACCTCAGACCACCTGTGGGCGATGAGGGTGCTAAGTGTAGCTATGGAGCCAGCAACTCCACATATTAGACAAAAAACAGAAAAAACGACATATTGCATTTTTGCAGCTTTATCTTAAATCCATGATTCTGAAGCTGCTCTAGAACCTGACCAAGTCTAGCATGATGCTACTCAAATGTGGTGGAGTATATTATAATTTCATCAAGGTAGATTGGGGTTGTCTCAAAGTTCAAGTCTCCAAGAATCCTTTCCATCGATCGTTGAAACATCCCAGGTATCAAATGGCATCTGTAGGGAGGGTGAAAGCTGTCTTCAGACCATCTCATTTGACCATGGGGATTACCTAGTAGCCAGTGGCCAATTCGAGAAAGGAGAAATATTTAGCTTTCCCTAGTGCTAACAGGGATTCCTCTATCCTTGGTAGAATGTATGAATCTCGGACCGTGCAAGTGTTCAACCGCCGATGGTCTACACAGAACCTCAGAGTTCTCTCCTTCGTCACTTCCTTCTTCCAGACCAACATGATGGACGCAGCCCAGGGGCTCTGACTTTTTCATATCACCCCGTTTTGAAGCATGTGGGCCAGCAGATCCTTCACTTCTTGGTAAGTCTGGGGAGGATTTGGGCAATATCTCTGTTGTATGTGGTCTGTATTTCCCATAGGGGTTTCATGCTGGATGGATTCTGTACACCCAAAGTCGTCGTCATGTGGGGCGAAGACCCCTGATATTGCTCCAATAGAATTTCCACTTGTCCGACTTGTCTGGATGAAAACTCAGACAGATCTGGTTCCATCTGCTCCAATATACCACGGCCATCCGTTGATTTATACTCCCTCTGTAAGACCTGTTAACATTTATATATATGGTTGAAGGAATGTTTTGTGGACTCTTCTTTGTGTTATACTGCCACCTGCTGCCAAAAAGGAAAGGATAGCAGAGAAACCCCCTGCTGCTGAGAATGACATGGAACAGTCCAGGAGATGGATGGGTGGGTCTCCTGAAGGAGAAAAAAGCACTTCAATGTGTGTTGCAGAGAGAGACAGACCTAAAGACACTGGATGTCGAGTCAGGGGCCAGACGGCACGTGCAAGCTGAGATCCAGGACAGAGATCCAAGACTGACTGCACTCCACACGCCTGTCAGCGAATTATGGGCCCCAACGGCAACGAGGTACCTCGCAGTAAAACTTGCAGTAAAGTGTGCACACTGTTTTAGTTAGGGACAGATAGGAAAAGACTCTGCAGTTCAATATACAAGGAATAGAAAGAAAACAAACACTCTGCGTCTCGCTTGATAAAGACTTTGCATTTCTTCATTTAAAGACATTCAGAGACCTTGCATTCGCTGCAGACTAGGCACAGTGGTTATATGTATTGTATTTACTTTTGCACACCTTCCCGCTCCTTCCCCTTCTTTTCCCTCAGTTGCATTAAAATTGCATTTGTTTAACCCTCTGTGTTCCGTGCAGTCCTTGCGTATCCCGTTACCTGTGGGCTATTACACTTGGCGTAGCCGGCAGGATACGCAGGCTGGTACTGAACAATGGAAGGACAGAGGGATGTTGTTGATGTAAATGTTCCAATACAACCTGATAGGGGAATACCAGCAAGGCAATTGTCCCTGGGTGCTTTGCTGACCCATATACCAAAATTTACTGGCAACAATATACCTCTCCATGACTGGGTGCAGAGAGTGAGGGGCATGTTGAAAGTAGCAGGAGTAACTGCAGAAAACCAAGGGGAGATACTGTTGATTGCCCTTGAGGGCCATGCTCAAGAGACTGTTTTATTGCGCCCTGAGAGTGAAAGAAAGACGTTAGAACAGGTGGTGAAGATTCTGGAGAGGGTGTATGGCGGCAAGCCAGAAGCAGGTGATTTGCAGGCACAACTGTTCTACCGGCTGCAGGGTGAAGAGGAAGGCTTGCCACAGTATGCGAATGCCCTCCAGAGAATAATGAGACAAATGCTTACAGCAGAGCCAGAGCTAGCACAGACCCCTGGTTACGCTGACCGTACCCTGCGAGATCAATTCCTCAGAGGATTACATAACCCCAAGATCAGAAGTGCTCTCCGTGAACGGCTCAGGGTAGAAAAAAAATTAACTTTTCAGGAAGTACTGGAAGAAGCAGTCTCCCGCACACAAGCTGAAAACTGCGACCCGCAGAACGCGGGGGGAGAAGTTTGTGCTCATAGAGTAGTCCCGAGTGAGAGAAACCGAGAACCAAGCCAGCTTGAAGCTAAAGTGGATCAGTTACAAGAGACTGTTACTGCTCTACAAGAGTTGCTGAAGAATATGCAAGCCCCAGAAGTACGAACGGCAGCACCGCGGCCAGGTACCCGCGTGTATACCTATCGAGAAGAGAGAGGACAGATCGAGCAGAGGCGATCCAGACCCGCTAGAGACTACCAATGCAGGAACTGTGGAAATCGGGACCATATATCACGGCACTGCCCGGAGAGGAGGATGTCTCCAGAAAGACCGCCGTTAAACTAGTACCTCCCTCTATGGTCGGGCACATGGGGGGGGGACCAACTGAGCTTAGAGAAAACAACCGCCCTGAAGATATAGCAGCCAGCACGCCAACAATCACGGCCGAATTTGAAGGGAAAGCAGTAAGATGCCTGATGGATACTGGGTCTCAAGTGACCACCATGCCAGAACAGTTCTTCTATCAACACTTTGGACAAACTGTATCCATTGATAAGAGGACACATATCAGACTGAAGGCTGCGAATAATCTTCCCATTCCGGTTGTAGGGGTCGTGTGGATGAACATACGTGCCTGTGGTCAGAACTTAGGCCAAAAAGGGATCGTGTTAACGGAGGGCCGGTATGACAGAGAAGTGCCGGCTATCGTAGGCATGAACATCCTGAAGGAACTAGACCAGTTGCTCTTCAACAAGGAAGGCTGTGATTACTGGAAAATGACTGCTGCTAACAGGCCCGCTCAAAAGGTCTTCCAACACCTTATCCGTGCCAGGGGGCTGTGGAGGAATGGTGGGAGCCGCTACCCAGTGGGGAGGGTTCGAGTCCCAAGACAGACAACAATTACTCTACCTCCAAATCGGGAGACAGTCCTCACCTTGCCAGTCGGGGCCCATCGTATGCTCGAGGGGATGGAGGTGTTGGTAGAACCTTACCGTGGTGAAGAGAACGGAGACGAACCGTTGGTGGCTCGCACTTTAGCAACAGTAAGAAATGGAAGAGTCCCTTTCCGTTGCGTGAACACCGGTGAACAGGCCTACACCTTGACCTCGGGAGTTGTTCTGGCCCATGTCTACCTGGCGCCTGAAGAGGTGGCGAACGCAGAATTGATTGAATTGAAGCCCATGGCAGGGGAGACCTGGACTTTGGCTGTTTCTATAGAGAGAGAAGAGAAGCCCACTGATCAGTGGAACAGTCAAGTTATCCTAGGACAAATGGAAGTGGACCTGACCCCCTTCGCTTCAGAGCAAGCCCAGGTCATAGAAAACTTCATCTGGGAGAATCAAGCCACGTTCTCCCGTCATGCAGAAGACTTCGGCTGTACTGACAAGATTCAGCATGAAATACCCACAGGAGATGCACCACCGATCAGAGAAAGGTACAGACAAATACCCCAAAATATTACCAAGAGGTGAAGGAGCTCTTGGCACAGATGCTGAAGAGCGGGGTGATAAGAGAGAGTCAGAGTCCATGGGCTGCCCCAATCGTGCTGGTCAAGAAAAAGGATGGGTCTACTCGCTTCTGTGTTGACTACCGCAAGCTTAATGGATGCACTGTTCGTGATTCCTATCCTCTGCCCCGGATAGAGGAGTCCCTGTCTGCGCTGGGAAAGGCACGCTACTTCTCCTCCCTTGATCTAGCAAGCGGCTATTAGCAGGTCCCTGTGGCAGAGAAAGACAAGGCCAAGACCGCATTCATTGTGCCCATGGGACTCTTCGAGTTCAATCGCATGCCGTTTGGGCTAAATAATGCCCCAGGAACTTTTCAGCGCCTCATGGAGAGTTGCCTTGGAGACATGAACTTTGAAGCCACGTTGATTTATCTGGATGACATCGTAGTGTACTCTGCAACCTTCGAAAAACATCTCGAACAACTGGGTCAAGTGTTTCAACGGTTACGGGACCATGGGCTTAAACTGAAACCAAAAAAATGCCGGATCTTTCAAAAAGAGATTGAATATCTCGGGCACAAGGTGACGGAGGCTGGCGTGCAGCCGTCCGATGGGAAAGTGAGTGCAGTGCTACAATGGCCCACACCCAGCACAGTGAGAGAAGTTCGAGCTTTCCTGGGACTGGCCGGATACTACCGTCGCTTCATCAAGGACTTCGCGAAGGAGGCAGAACCTTTGCATGAATTGCTCCGAGGAACTGCGAAAGGACCAAAGGTACAGAAAATTTGCTGGGGACCAAGACAAGCAGAAGCCTTACACCGACTAAGAGGCCTTGGTCAGCGCCCCTGTGCTTGCCTATGCAGACTACAAACTCCCCTTTCGGTTATATACAGACGCGAGCCTCTACGGTCTGGGTGCAGTACTGGCCCAGGTACAGGACGGTATTGAACGGGTGATTGCATATGGAAGTCGGACGTTGCGAGAAGCCGAACGCAATCCTGAGAATTATAGTTCTTTTCGTCTGGAGTTACTGGCACTAGTATGGGCAATAACCGAAAGGTTCTCTGAATATCTCACGGGAGCTCAGATTGAAGTCTATACGGATAATAATCCACTGGCTCACATCTCCACCGCCAAACTGGGGGCAATGGAACAGAGGTGGTTGGCACGACTTTCCAGATATAATTATCATGTGCAGTACCGTTCCAAGCACGAAAATCAGAATGCGGATGCCCTCTCTCGTGTTACCACAGAAGCCCCAGTGGGGGAAAGAGACGAGCAGTTAGAGGAAGACGAAATTCCAGACTTCAGTAAATTCACCGCCCAAGTGGTGGAGGCTTGTATACTGGAGATTACGTCGGGCACAACATCGCGCCTGCTTGGCCAAACCAGAGAGGAATGGGTGAAGATCCAGTCATCTGATCCAGAACTGCTTCAATTGAAAGAGTGGGTGATCCGGCAGCGTAAGCCTAGGAAGGAAATACGGGCCATGCTGTCACACACGGCCCTACAGATTCTCAGCCAGTGGGACAAGCTATCGGTGCAAGAAGGGATGCTGTATCGGAAGGTGCACCTAGCTACGGAGCTGGAAGTACGGTGGCAAGTGGTGATACCCCAGATGATGGCAGTACCATTGGCCCGAGAAGCGCACGAGAGAGGAGCCCATTTTGGGCCGGACAAGACTTACCAGTGGTTGCAAAGAATAGTGTACTGTCCTCAGATGCTTCGGGCAGTGGAGAAGGCCTGTAAACTGTGTCGTTCCTGCGAGTTAAATAAAGCTCTCCCACAGCGAGCACCAGTACAGACCATTGTCACCAAAGAGCCATTGGAAGTACTTATGATCGATTACCTGAAGATTGGCCACTCCCACCGGGGCTATCAGTTCTGCCTTGTGATGACAGACCACTTCTCAAAATTTGCGGTGGTGACGCCCACCAGAGATCAGACGGCTGAATCGGCTGCTCGAGCCATCAGTGATGACTTTATCCGGGTATATGGCTGCCCTAAAAGGATACACTCTGATCAAGGGGCCTGCTTTCAGGGCAGTGTCATGAGAGAACTGGAAAGGATCTACGGGATGCAAAAGTCAAGAACCATGCCTTATCATCCACAGGGCAACGGAGCCTGCGAGAGGTTTAACCGGACCCTCCTACAAATGCTACGCACACTGGAAGATGATCGTAAGAATCACTGGCCCAGTTATCTTGCAGAACTCGTATGGGCATACAATAACCGTGTCCACTCCACCACTGGGTACGCCCCATACGTGCTATTGTTTGGAAGAGCCGGAAGAGGCATTGAAGAACTAAACCTGGCTCCACCTGAGATCAGTGAAAGTCAGAGCGTAGGGTCTTGAGTTGACTGTCACCGTCGACGGCTGGAGACTATCCATCGAATTGTCACCAAGCGGTTGCAAGAAAAGATATACCCCTGGCAGGAACCTGTACATGAGGCCCCGTTCTTACCAGGAAACAGAGTGATAGTTGCAGAGAAACACCCGAGACACAAGTTGAGTGAGCGCTGGAAACCAGAGCCGTACATTGTGACCAGAAGAGTCTCTCCCAATGGGCCAGTGTACGAAGTGAGAAGCGAGTGGGGAGGCGGCACCCTCATCCTGCATCGTAACATGCTGAGGCCCTGCTATTCAGAAGACAGGACCGGACAAAGCGACTCGGGGACTGTGCCCGTGCCCGTTCCTGCTACTCTCGAGGAGGGCTCTGACGATGAAGAATGGTGGCGGGCCCCGTCCAACCCAACAGACTGGGGAGGGTCCAACCCCCCATCCGTTCAAGATGCAGGTGCCACCCCTGCAGAGCATGAGCCACCAATCTCCAGAGATGATGACGAGGATATTGTACTCCCTGCTATTGCACCAGCATCTGGTGAATTAGCCGTACCTCCACGTAGGACTGAACGGGCTAATGCTGGTATTCCCCCTGATCGGTACTTGGCAGATGAATTTGTGTATTCTGTCAATGGAGTCGGTTGTAAGACATTGACTCCCAGGCAACAGGTTGTAAAGCACGGCAGAGGTTGCCATCGTGTGTTCCTGTGCAGAGGGCCCCAAGAGAGTATCGGCCGGGACGGCCGATGTTAAAGAGGGGGGAAATGTAAGACCTGTTAACATTTATATATATGGTTGAAGGAATGTTTTGTGGACTCTTCTTTGTGTTATACTGCCACCTGCTGCCAAAAAGGAAAGGATAGCAGAGAAACCCCCTGCTGCTGAGAATGACATGGAACAGTCCAGGAGATAGATGGGTGGGTCTCCTGAAGGAGAAAAAAGCACTTCCATGTGTGTTGCAGAGAGAGACAGACCTAAAGACACTGGATGTCGAGTCAGGGGCCAGACGGCACGTGCAAGCTGAGATCCAGGACAGAGATCCAAGACTGACTGCACTCCACACGCCTGTCAGCGAATTATGGGCCCCAACGGCAACGAGGTACCTCGCAGTAAAACTTGTAGTAAAGTGTGCACACTGTTTTAGTTAGGGACAGATAGGAAAAGACTCTGCAGTTCAATATACAAGGAATAGAAAGAAAACAAACACTCTGCGTCTCGCTTGATAAAGACTTTGCATTTCTTCATTTAAAGACATTCAGAGACCTTGCATTCGCTGCAGACTAGGCACAGTGGTTATATGTATTGTATTTACTTTTGCACACCTTCCCGCTCCTTCCCCTTCTTTTCCCTCAGTTGCATTAAAATTGCATTTGTTTAACCCTCTGTGTTCCGTGCAGTCCTTGCGTATCCCGTTACCTGTGGGCTATTACACCTCTCCTTCTGGTCCAAGGACACTGACAGTGTCCACAGGTATCCATCCACAGGGATCAAATTCACAGCATCAGCTCTTCCGAAGTTTTCCTGCATCATGTAGACCCATGCAAATACCTTCCTGAGAGCCAGTCATAGGTTTATTCCGCTGAAATGAAGACACCTCACCAGCACTGATCTTGGCACGCTGTCGTCAATGTGCAGGCGACCATTAGTCCCGGTATCACCTCTCCAGTACTCTGAGGCTCAACCTGTACTTCCACTTTTTTCAAAAACATCTGTGCCCAGTAGTGTGCATTGTCTGACCATGTGTCAAAGTATGTGTAGGTGTGGTGGGTATCACCACTTTTCCAAAGCCTGGGAGATGCCTGATGACTTCTGGATTTGACTAACCTGAATTAGCTGTTGGAAAATTCTTCTACTGGGGTGGTGCTGTGTTACAAACATCCAGTTGCTTCTGTGGCGCCCCTGCAGGTCTAGTCGCCATGGGTAATGGGTATACAGACTGGTGCCAGGATACCCAAACCACACTAGGAACGATTGTAGTGGGGCTGGGTGGTGAAGGGAATTAGTTAGAGGGAGCATTCGCGAAGGAGTGCGGTCAGGAAGAACACACGTAGATGACGTGGGACATGTGACAAGAGCGTGGGAACCATCTAGAATGCAGGAGAACGACAGGAGAACAACAGTAAGCAGAAGAAGAGAGTTACCCAGCTGAGGTGAGGCGGTAGAGCAGCTGGAGTGATACGTTAGCACACCAAGGTAGAGTTGGAGGAAAGCTAGAGAATATACGCCTGAGAAGTGTCTAGAGGACTAGAGCAAGAGCGAGCTTGTCCTAAGGCCAAACCCAAGAGAGCAGAGAACACCCAAGTGGCTCCAGGAGAATGAGGGGGTCCCAGAGGCATGGGAAGTGAGTAATCAACCCGTGGGGCTCGTATCCATTGTCAAGCGCAGGCGGTGGAGGGACTAGGCCGCAAAGGACGCCGGAAACCCCAAAAGACTAGTGGAGACGATCAAACAGGTTCAGCTAGCAACCCGGAGGCTGTGGAACTTTCATGGTGTTATAGCCGAAGAACCGCACACATCTGCTGAAAAGGTGGCAACCATAGGGCTGAGGGAAGACACTGCAGGGAAACCTCTCAGAGTGTGTGGCGAGGTGCAAAGCAGGAAGGGCATGGCAAAGTGCTGTGTGACACGACCTGGAAAGGACAGAGAAGGGGTGCCGGTTATGTATTATCCTCCTACCCAGAAGTAGCTGGATCCCTGCCTCCGAGAACCCAGTCCTTAGCTGGCTGCTGCACAAGAGGCTGTGAGTAAAGAACCAAAGACTGCAGCCCACTGTGTCTGTGAACTTTCTTAATGTGTCTAAAGCACCAGAAACATTACTATCCACTCACTAAGGTACCTTTGTCAACCCTAAGGGTCATCTCTACCCATAGAGGGCTTAAGAACATTGCTGCCTCCCAACCATCGACCCTCTAGGAGGACTGTCGAGCAGCGGCGGCCAGATATAGCCCCAACCTGCAGGTGGTGTCATGTAAAAACACTAGTATCTCCAGGTCAAGTCATCCCTGCCCAGAATGAACCCTCCATGCCAGATTCCTACCCCCAGGAGAGAGAGACACCCTCACTAAACTTTTAATGACACCGCCAGGGTCACGGAGCCGAGTCTCGGTCCCTGTGATCCCTGTGAAGATGAAGCCTCAAGAAAGACTGGTTAAAAGTATCCTAAGGCCCTGGAGGGGCATGTTATTTCCTCAACAGCTACTCACCTACTTCCTTCAGGGCATTTACCTCAATGTCACTACAGGCTTTCTTGGGTTCCATATATAGACTCGTTTCTCCGTTTATACCATCCCCGCCACTGGGTTGGTTAACTAATTGGCAAACATCAACCAAATGGTTAGACTCCCTCTTGATTGGGCAATGCATTATGGTCACCAAGACTTTGGATCTATTAGGCAATGAAACCTTTGCCCTTTCAGCTCAATCCACGTAATGGGCTTCTTGGAAATAACGATTCTGGAGCCTTTAATGTTCCTTACAGGACTTAGCCCCATTGTATGCTCCGTGACAGCAGGATGCTTTAACAGCCACTGTGGCGCAATTCCTCAACATGTGTCTCATTCCTCCCCAAGCCCAACATTCAATTCTGCGCTCATGTGGTTGCCACCTAGGGAGATACCCCCTCTCTAGTCATTCTTCAAACCGGGGGACAGGATTTGGTTCTGGGGTAGCTGCAGGAACTTTTCTTATTCTCCATTGCTCCCCTCGATCTCTTGCATTTCCTATCTTAACCTACAGGTCTATTCTGGTTGACATTGATCGTCCCCGAGATGGTTAGTTCTTGGACTTTGGCTTCTTTTTTGATCTTGAAAGCTCATGTTGGGGTTATAACCAATTATTCTTTCAGGCCCTGTCAAAGGTAAGTGTTCTCTAAAGATCCCAACCAGCTGGTCTCTTGATACCTCATCCAGAGGGCTTAATCCTCTATAAAATAAATAAAAAAATTCACAAGAAAAAATGGCACTTCATACCAGTTGATATAAAATTCTGATCGTGCTTGTTTATTAATAATCCATGATCATATGATGGAATACAGACACATAACGTGGAAAAGGCTCACGCGTCCTCTATGCTCCCCTTTGCTTTTCTTTGTACTATCAGCCATTACCTACTGCTGAGCATTCACATATTGGGCCACAATCTATCCCTCTCTCTGGACTCGGCGAAAGAGGCAAATGGGCAAATTACCTAAACTGGTCATGTCACCGTGCATATCCTTTACAATCTTGATCTACTTATCTACAGTATCAGGTCTCTTGGTTGCCTGAACATAACCGTCTGTCGGGCCTCTCTGTCCAAGGTCAAAAAAGATATTTCTGCCTATAACGTATGTTTCATAGGGTGCATTCCTAATATGCTCTTTAGATATTCAACTCAGTCCCCACATCAGTAAGTTGCCACCCATAGACTTTGGTATGTTATTGAGCATAACTTCGAGTGGGAAGCTACTCCCTGTGGACTCAGGTACCGACTGATCTGCCATTTATGCACTTGAATGATGCATCCTGATGACTGCTAGACTGCAAGTCCCACATTGGTGTTACTCAGTACACTTGTCATGGTGGCCACTTTTGTTCTCTGAGGCATAGCCCCTGTCCCCACTTTGAACTGTACCTCTGAACTAGAAGTGACAACTCACATGAACGTTCCTCCACTGCAGCCTAGTCATCGTTGTCTTGTGTCGTACTCTGCTCATTTGGCTCAGCTCTCCAGGTGATTTCTCCTGGGTCTTCACTCAGGTATGGTCTTTTCCTCTGGTTTTCCCTCGGGTCTGGTCTCCCTCGATTCTTCCTTCAGTCTTGGTCTTTCTCAACCCTCCTTTTATAATTATGAACTGCACCATAGCTGTCACCTGACCAAGTGAATCCTCCAATTTCTTCCCCTGGGAAGGGAACATGCACTTCACTCATGAGTTCCTACAAATGCAATTCTGTCTGCTTCCACTTTCTATCTCTTTGATCAACAGATGGCATTGTTCCCTTGCAGCCACTCTGTTAGGCATTAAAAGGACACTGTCAGGTAATTTTTTCAGTATGGTACTAATATTACCCTTGAATAGTGCCTGGACAGACCTTTTAAGAACATGTAAAATCATTATTGTACCATTTGTAGTTTCCATGTTATCAGCATTGTCAGACCCTGCAGGGAGGTCCTGGTCTGGATTAGTCCTCTCCATTATAATCAAACAGGAATAGTTCAGCTGCTGTATAAACTGTCATGTAATTATGCACTCCCTCTCAGCAGTTCCCTCCTCCCTCTGCTCTCAGGCAGTGCAGTGTCAGGTTTCAGTAGCTTCTGTTCTGTTGAGGACAAGGAGGGAGAGAGCTATTACATGTCTGCCTTATCTAGACAACATTTGTTTCTCTAAGCAGTTATCCCTGCTGTGGCAGTTTCTGTGTTTTATTTCACCTCTTTCTTGGCTGCAGACACAGACAGCAAAGATGAGGTTGCAGTCCCCCCTTCCAGGGATCTCCTGTGCAGTGATGTGGTGTGAGCATGTGACATGCATATTCATGTATGGGGAGTGGACAGCAGAGAACTAAGTGGATCATTCGCTGTGATTGACAGATGGAATGAATGTCTTTATTTGAAGTTTACAGAGAATATGAGGGAAATATAAATAAAATAAATACATCAATAGAGAGAGTTTAGAGCGAGGAATTAGAAAATGATAGCAGTTACATATGGATTTTTGACCTGACAGTTTTCCTTTAACTATGTGCGTCTTCTCTAGTCTATCCCCTTACATGTGTGTCGCATGACATTGGCTTACAATTCTGCCACAAGTGAGCACGGCCATAAACTCCTTGTCAGTTAATGAATTTTACTTGAATTTTGCAGATATCCACATTCTTGAACATGTTTTTTTTTTTGTAGTCCACTCTTGTGTGGGCAACAGTGGTTGCCATCTTGATGAGCAGAAGAAGGCTGGTGAAAGGTTAAAAACAAACAAAAAAAACCATACCCACCTCACTGTCTATCTCTTGGGCCACCCACAAAGTTCCCTACCTGCTGTCTGGTCCTCTGTCACGTTGCAAGCAGTGTTCACTTTAGGCCAGGGCTCCGGGCTGCGGAGTTCACTGTATTTGCACCGGTGCCTGCTCGAAGCTGGGAGTCATGGCCTACTATAAACTCTGAGCTATAGATGCTTTGTGACACATCTAAGTGTGGAGGACCTGACAGTGGGCAAAAAGCAACTAGAGAGACCCCAGAGTACAATAAGGGGCATTCATTTCTTGGAGAACATGCAAATTCAAATTTTGCCTGATTCTATACAAATTCAAGCGCATACATGATACACAATAAGGGGAAACAAAAAATGCTATTAAAACAATAAATATGTTTGAGCTCTGTCCTGCAGTGCATTGATGACTAGGAAATTCACATGAAGGAACAATTTGTGCTGAGACTATTTCTGGCAGCTCAATTTTTTTACAGAACGCAGCCTGAAAACCACTTTTCTAACACACAAACATTGCAGACAGATATCCGTAGTGAGTAAATCTGGGAAGTCTCCAGACCAATAACTGCAGGCTGCTGGCACATATTACCGCACATAAAAGATAAATAATATTTTCCAAGCAAGTACAGCAAAACGTTTAAAGTCTGTGCCTTATTAGCATTAAATATGGTGTCCAGGAGTAGACAAAAAGGCTGCTTTCTTCTACAGACAGTATCATATCAATGATGGTACTGATCTGCAATAGCAGATACAACCCAGAAAGAAGAATAGCTCTGTATTTTTTTTTTTAATTTAAAGCAGCAATTTTTTACTAACCCTAGAAGAAAGTGCTGCTGAATCATTTGCCAGCAGCGTGCGTTAACTGATGAAAGTAAAAGTTGTACTAATTATAAATTAACTACCTCTGTTCAAGCCAAGCTTTTTTAATTTGAGATATTCTGTAACCACCAAGTTTGTAAGTAGAGTTGTTCCTGAACAATTGCCTGTGTACCTCCTTTCCTGGGCGGGGACAGCACTCTACTACCAATAGCCAACGTTTCCTATATATTTAAAAGAGCACACCAATAACTGCAGGCTGCTGGCACATATTACCGCACATAAAAGATAAATAATATTTTCCAAGCAAGTACAGCAAAACGTTTAAAGTCTGTGCCTTATTAGCATTAAATATGGTGTCCAGGAGTAGACAAAAAGGCTGCTTTCTTCTACAGACAGTATCATATCAATGATGGTACTGATCTGCAATAGCACATACAACCCAGAAAGAAGAATAGCTCTGTATTTTTTTTTTATTTAAAGCAGCAATTTTTTACTAACCCTAGAAGAAAGTGCTGCTGAAGCATTTGCCAGCAGCGTGCGTTAACTGATGAAAGTAAAAGCCCAGAGATGTACTAATTATAAATGATCTACCTCTGTTCAAGCTAAGCTTTTTTAATTTGAGATATTCTGTAACCACCAAGTTTGCTGCCTCTACTACCAATAGCCAATATTTCCTATATATTTAAAAGAGCACACCATTAGATTTTTTCATAAATTTAAATTTATATATAATATTTACATATGGAAAGACATCCCTTAACCCCTTCCTGCATGCATGTGACTTCAGCTCCTACACATCAGTCCGCCTGTGAAGCTGGGTGTATGCTCTGGAGGTGCACTACTCCTGTCTTTAAGCAGTGGAGTGTAAAATCAGCCGTGCTTACAGGCAAGTTGGCAACTGATCTTTGGCTCCTCTGTGGACGTGAGTCTTTTTCTTTGCTTCCGGAAATGCACAGTAAGGGTATGTGCCCACAGGACGTTTTTTAAGCAGTCCTGAACGCAGCAAAACCTGAGGATCCTAGAATCCTTGACAGGAGATTAGCTACGATCTTGTCTGAGTTTTCTGCGCATTTTTTGCATTTTTGCGCGTTTTTCTTGCGTTTTTTCCATTGACTTTAGCAAAAACGCAGGAAAATAATTAACATGTCAATTTTGTCCCATCCGCACCAAAAACGCAGGTATTTCACAGTGCACAGCGTTTCTGTGAAAACACATTGGTTTTTGCTGGGAATCAAAACCGCAGGAACAAATTAGCATAAATTACCATAAAACCAATGGTTTTCTGCATGCAGAAAACGTGCAGAAAACCAGCAAAGACGTCCTGTGGGCACTCACCCTATGTCTGTGAAGCTGGGGAGCATGCATGAAAAGCACTGATGCGTAGGAGAGGACGTCACATGGATGCACCAGATTTGCAAAGAGATTGTGTTAAAGGGACTCTGTCAGGTCATTTTTCGGTATGATACTAATAATACCCTTGGAAAGTGCATGGACAGCCCTTTTAAAAACATGTAAAAATCATTACTGTACCCTGTGTAGTTCTCTTGCTATAAGCACCTTCACACCCAGCTTCACTAGTCTGGTCCATAACTTTCACTACCAAATAGTCCAGCATATGAATATGTTACTTCATTATTCACTCCTTCCCAAGAAGCTATCTCCTCCACTCCCAGTGATCTGTGCCTCACTGCTAGTTTTATTTTCCTGTCCTGCACAGTGTTTTGGATGGGGAGGGGGAGGGAGAGACAGAAGGCACACATCAGATAGCTCAGCTAGGTAAGGCAATCTCCTCCATCTGTTACTCTGAGTGAGAGATTATATGTCTTTATTTGAACATTTGTTTTGCTGCACACAAGGAGAGCAGATAGGAAGATACAGACCCCCATGTGATTTCTACTGACCTTTCCTTGTGTGCAGTGCAGTGATTTCACTACATGAATATGCAAATTGTCACTTCAGTGAGGAAGTGAATGAACCCTAGCGCCACCTTTAGGTAGCAATGCTCAAAGTCTGCATGAATATTCATTCCCTGGGGCGTGGGCAGCAGAGAATTACCGTATATACTCGTGTATAAGCCGAGTTTTTCAGCCCAAAAATTGGGCTGAAAAGTCCCCCCCTCGGCTTATACACGGGTCATACGGTATGCTGTGGGGGGGGAGCTGTGACCGGGGGCTGGAGGAGGCAGGAGGGGGCCGCGGTGACCGCAGGCGGTCACGTGGGGCCGCCTCATTAGTGCAATGAATATGCACGGCATCCCCCCGTCCATCAGCGGCGGGGGGATGCCGTGCATATTGCACTACACAGCCCCCTCTCCTTAATATGCGTCCCCCAGTATTAATAAACAGCCTCCCCCTCCTTATCAAGTCCCCCCCCGGCTGCGGCAGCTGTTAAAATAACAAACACTTTATACATCACCTTCCGACACAGCTCTCCGCTCCTCCGGTCCTCAGCGTCTCCGCTCGCGGCTTCTTCTTCCTTGTTGTGCCGGTGTCATGTGACCGGGCGCAGGAGATTACGTCATTTCCTGCGCGCGGTCACAAGCCGGCACATCAAGGAAGAAGAAGCCGCGAGCGGAGACGCTGAGGACCGGAGGAGCGGAGAGCTGCGTCGGAAGGTGATGTATAAAGTGTTTGTTATTTTAACAGCTGCCGCAGCCGGGGGGGGACATGATAAGGAGGGGGGGCTGTTTATTAATACTGGGGGACGCATATTAAGGAGGGGGGGCTGCATACTACCACTGGGCCTGCTGGATACTACACTGGGGCTGTATATTCCTCTGGGGCTGCTGTATACTACCACTGGGGCTGTATATACCACTGGGGCTGCTATATACTACCACTGGGGCTGTATATACCTGTGGGGCTGCTGTATACTACACTGGGGCTGTATATACCTCTGGGGCTGCTGTATACTACCACTGGGGCTGTATATACCTGTGGGGCTGCTGTATACTAACTACTGGGGCTGTATATACCTGTGGGGCTGCTGTATACTACCACTGGGGCTGTACATACCTCTGGGGCTGTATACTACCACTGGGGCTGTATATACCTCTGGGGCTGCTTTATACTACCACTGGGGCTGTATATACCTCTGGGGCTGCTGTATACTACCACTGGGGCTGTATATACCTGTGGGGCTGCTGTATACTAACTACTGGGGCTGTATATACCTGTGGGGCTGCTGTATACTACCACTGGGGCTGTACATACCTCTGGGGCTGTATACTACCACTGGGGCTGAATATACCTCTGGGGCTGCTGTATACTACCACTGGGGCTGTATATACCTCTGGGGCTGCTGTATACTACCACTGGGGCTGTATATTCCTCTGGGGCTGCTGTATACTACCACTGGGGCTGTATATACCTGTGGGGCTGCTGTATACTACCACTGGGGCTGTATATACCTGTGGGGCTGCTGTATACTACCACTGGGGCTGTATATACCTGTGGGGCTGCTGTATACTACCACTGGGGCTGTATATACCTGTGGGGCTGCTGTATACTACCACTGGGGCTGTATATACCTGTGGGGCTGCTGTATACTACCACTGGGGCTGCTGTATATACCTTTGGGGCTGCTGTATACTACCTCTGGGGCTGCTGTATACTACCTCTGGGGCTGCTGTATACTACCTCTGGGGATGCTGTATACTACCACTGGGGCTGTATATACCTCTGGGGATGCTGTATACTACCACTGGGGCTGTATATACCTCTGGGGCTGCTGTATACTAACTACTGGAGCTGCTGCTGTATATACCACTGGGGCTGCTGCTGTATACTACCACTGGGGCTGCTGCTGTATACTACCACTGGGGAGGCTGCTGTATACTGCCATTGGGGGGCCTGTATACCACACTGCTGGGGGCTGTATACCTGTGCTGGAGTCCACCCTCGGCTTATACACGAGTCAATAGGTTTTCCCAGGTTTTGGGGGCAAAAGTAGGGGGGTCGGCTTATACACGGGTCGGCTTATACACGAGTATATACGGTAAGTGATCACTCACTGTGATTGACAGATGGAGTGAATCTCTTGTTTTGCACTTTACAGAGGATGGGGAGGGGTGAGTATAAATCAAAGAAATATGTGAATTGAAAGAGCTTCACCAGAGCAATTAGAAAATATCAGCTACATATGGATTTTTGACCTGACAGATTCCCTTTAAGAGGATAAAACATGTTAAATGGCTTCTTACCAGCATTATAAAATCTTAGATTTCACACATAGTAAAAATATAGGAAAAATGCATCAGCTCCGGCACGGGGTCTTAGAGCTAAAGCCAAGTGATGTTATAAAAATAGAAATTTCATTTTAGAGAGGCTGCAGGCCTGGGTTTTCCACCACCTTTATTTATTAGACATATCTGATGTTACAGCTCACTTGAGACTGGATAAACTGCAATACCGGATATAAACAGGGGAAAAAATGTTTTTTGGAAAAAAGCCCTCT
Organism: Allobates femoralis; assembly: GCA_033576535.1. Lineage (NCBI taxonomy): Eukaryota > Metazoa > Chordata > Amphibia > Anura > Aromobatidae > Allobates > Allobates femoralis. The sequence goes on from JARQOC010000004.1 coordinate 602,959,553, forward strand.
AATTTTGTACAAACACTTTAGGATTTACTAACCTGGTAACCAAAACAAAGCCTGGATACAGAACAAGGGGATGTAGTCTGAGGCCTACGTGCAGCCGTCGATTATTGGGCATGTTCATTGTCAGAGAATCATGGAAAAAATTCTATTGATCTTATAGAGAAGCAGAATGTTCTGTAAAGGTATATAGCAACGCGCGGCTTGTCGCGGCCGGGGTCCATGGCTGCTCTTTGTCGAGAGTTCTATGTTCCATTTTGTCTTGGAAGATAAAAATATGTGAGTTCAAAGGAATGTCTCCCTTGAGAAATGGTCTCAGGCAGAGGTTTTACGGAGGAATATGTGATGTTTGCGAGGCAGAAGTGAGAGAATACATTCCATGGTTCAGACATGACTTTTGCTAATAATAACCCACTCGGGGTTTTTTAATAAAGGAAGAGAGAAATTGAACATTTTTCTTTCCTAAAGGAGATGAACAGCGTCCTTGAGAAATGTAGACATGTCTGTGAATAAGAACTAAGAATGGTGAGAACACGGATCATGAGACCCTAAATAGGGAACAGCATAAAAAAAACAATCAATAAAGGGGTACCCCCAGGAAATTTTGCTGAATGGATTCCTTCCTGATTTCATTCAAAAAGTATATGTGAAAGATTATTAAAATCACTTGCTCTACATTACTATAAAATAAAAATTTTAAGCGGCGGTTACACTTTAAACTTTGGGCCCCATTGGAAATATTATGGCCGACATAGCTATCATTTCAACCATTCAAGTATACCAGAGTAAAGGGAACCTGTGACCTCGGAAAAGGCGATTTACCTGCAGATTAACACTATCTAGTGTTACAATGCTGTCCAGCCACCATACTAAAAGAAAGGCTACTGGGAGAAAATGAATTTATTTTCTCCCAGGAGCCGCTGGCTTTCAGTCATGGGGGCAGTGCAGTGAATCAGTCATCGTTCACAGCAGCACTTACTAAACCAGTGGCGGACCTTGAGCCTGGAGGGCCCTGGTGCAGCAGCTCCTGGTGAGGAGCGGAAGGGGGGAGGGGGTGCTAGCGGACGTCGGTGAGGAGCGGGGGGGTGGGGTTTGTGCTACCTGATGTCGGCGAGGAGCGGGGGGGGTGCTAGCAGATGTCGGTGAGGATCGGGGGGGGAGTGGGGGTGCTGTAGGTGATGCGGCTCCATCCTGCTGCGCCGAGCCGCGCATTGCAGTCCTGGGAGTCGGGGTGGCAGAGGAGAGGAGGGGCGGGGTCATCCAAGGGAAGCAGGAAGCTTCCCTCAGTTAACCTCCTCTCCTCCTCTCCTCTGACACAGGGTCACGGGGGTTGGCTGGAGGCCCCCCTGCAGGCTTGAGGGGCCCCCTAGCCGGTTGGGGCCCTGGTGCAGATGAACCAGCTGCACCACGGTAGGTCCGCCCCTATACTAAACTGTGAGTGACAGCTGTAAGCTCGACACAGCCCTTTGATTGACAGTTTGTTCTGCATGGATGCAAAGAGATGATAACAGGGCTGTGTTGGCCTTGTGGCCACTCTATAATGGAAATTACAACAGTTTGGAATAAAAACATTTATTACATTTCTTTACAATTCAATTCAATAAATTAATTATAAATCAGTATAAAATAAATACATAGAAATAACACTGTATGGTCTGCAACAAATGATGATAATTTCAAGTGTCTACAAAAACCTACTACATCATCATCCATGTTATTGGCTGATCCGGAAAATATGACATGTCAGTGTGCACACCTGTAGCCACTTTACCTAATTTTGGGTGTTGTGGTGTCAAACAGATGATTCATTGTAGGGAGGATATTCTCTCTGCCAGCAGCTGCCACTAGAGGGAGCTCAATATGTCAATAATATGTAGCAAGCTCCAAAGCTCCCTCTAGTGGTGAATGCAGACAACCAAATTTTTTAATTTAGATATATTTCCATAAAGTATTTAGAGGTCTAAAAATATATATTTTGTATAATCAATAAATATGAATCAACTTGTTAGCACTGGGTCTATATAGATAAAATATGGTATTTGATTGTTGTAAGGGTCTTAACTTAGCCGTGAGACAATAGCATTGTTTTAAATCTATTTTTCACTCCTTAAATTTTTAAAAAAATTAGAAATAGTAACTTCTCTGTGTCATATGACTATTTTCTCTTTTAATATATTCTTGTAAAAATATATACTATGTGTATATTCCTGAACTGGTGCATTCGGCTGCCAGTTATACTCTCTTTCTTCATCACAATCCTTGGATTTTCATACACAAAACCGCTGCCCACTGTCCATCTGTCAAGTCTAATGGCTTTTATGAGGAGGACACAATATGGGGTTTCTCAGCAGCATGTCTGTAGAGCACTGTGGAATTAATGGTGAATAAAATAAATAATTGCAATTGAAGTAATAATAATAAAATAATGTTTTGATCTCCTCTATCAAAGGGATTGTCTGGTCTAAAATGACAAATCTTGTGTACTGGGAGGATTCCCCAGTATCAGCGCTGGGAACAGTGGTCATGTGATTGCAAGAATGCAATATAAATGACCATTCCCAGCACTGACACCGGAGAATCCAATCCAGTCGCAGTGCGTGAGATGTTAGGATTACAAGTCTGCAGTCACAGAGAGTGACTGCAGACTTGTTGTTTCAGATCGGACAACCCCTTAATATTACTGATGACAGTAAGATCACATTCTCATTCTAGTCATTGTATTCTTACCTATGTAATAGGACACCGCCAAAAAGTTTTTCTTCTATAACTGCACCTTATCTTTGATACTAGCTTGTGTTACACAACTGATATCATTATATACACACTGGAGCATCTCAATGACTTAGAATAACATCAAAAATCAAATCTGATGTCAATATTCAGGTAAGCATGGTGTCTTATCTGAACAGTGACCTCAGGTGACCTCAGTAAGTCACCGCACACCCTGACTGGAGCTCGCAGCTGGTTCATTCAGTGACTGGAGGCTGTGATCAGGATGCTGTATTCTTCATCACAGCCTCCATTCAACAAGTCATCACAGAGGATCTGAGGATGGGTTTGAAGGTGAGGGGTTAATAAAGATGGAGTCGCTAAATGTCTTTGTGTGTTTGTTCTGATAATTTTTTTTTTCCCTGTGTTGTGTCTTTTTTACTATTACTTGAAATTCTTAATGGCCGGGTCTAACTTGGCCTGACATTAACAATTTCAGCCTTAATGCCAGCTGGTAATACAAAGCTGGTATTAACTCTTTTTTACCCAGCATGCCACTGCCACAAGGGCCACTGGAAAAGCCTGGTAAAATGTCTGGAAATAGCGCTATAATGAATTTTCCATTTTCAGGGGTGGCTGCGAGCTGCTATTTAGTGTGTGGGGGGGGTCTTAAAACAATGGGCCCTCAACCCGCTGAGAATACCAGCCATCAGCTGCCTAGTTTTACCTTGGCTGGCAATTAAAAATAGGTCATTTTTGAGATGAGAAATACAGTGGAGCCCTATGCATTCCTTTCCCATTATTTATTTATTTTACACCCTATGATGTTACGTTGGTTGCCACAAACTAATGTGTACGACAGCCAAGCACAGACACCATCCACATTGTGAAAATGCAGTCTAAATGCAACAGCCAATCACAGACACTCTCACTGAGCATGGGCATCTGTGAACGGCTGTCACCCTGTCAGTGAAGTGAATATGCAGAAAGGTTAATGAGCAGGACTGGAAGTGAGTGAGAGGAAGCGAGCGGGAGAGCGTACCCGGAAGCAAGCAAACAGCGAGAGAGAGACTGGTAAGTTGATCGGTGTGTGTCTGTGTGTGTAGCATAACGTAGAATAGAAGCATTAGTGCATTTGTCCTAGTTAAGCTACACACATCCAAACAATTACTGAACAAAACCCGAATTTCTGACGTGAAATCAGAATAAACCTTTCCCGTTTTAGGGCAATTAGAATTAGGATAATTATATATTTTTCAAATGCCAGAATAATAAGAGAGACAGAGAATGTTTTAGGGCTTTTTTATTACTTTCTGGAAAGTCACAAGCTTACATACATTTCATTACAGTAATATTTGGTACCATTACCCATAAACTGTATTGCTTGGGTCAAACGTTTTGGATATCTTTCCACAAGCCTCTCACAATAGTTGGTAGGGATTTGGACCCATTCCTTCTGACTGAACTGGTGTACCTGAGCCATAGTTGTAGGTCGCCTTGCTCGCACCTGCCTTTTCAGCTTTGACCATAAATTATCAATAGGATTGAGATCAGGGCTTTGTGACGGCCGCTCAAAAACATTGACTTTGTTATCCTTAAGCCACTTTCTAACCAGTTTGGCAGTATGCTTTGGGTCATTGTCTATTTGGAAGACTAACTTCTGCCCAAGCTTTAACTTCTTGGCTGATGTCTTGAGATGTTGCTTCAGTGTTGCCACATAATCTTCTTTCCTCATGATGCCATCAATTCTGTGAAGAGCACCAGTCCCTCCTACAGTAAAACAATCCCACAACATGATGCTGCCACCTCTGTGTTTCACAGTTGGGATGGTGTTCTCAGGCTTCCAAGATTCTCCATTGTTCCTCCAAATGTAATGATGGTCATTATGGCCAAAAAGTTCAATTTTAGTTTTGTCAGACCACAGGACGTCTCCAAAAATTTAGGTTTTTGTTCCTGTGTGTATTTTCAAAAAGAAATCTGACTTGTTTATGTTTCTATGGAGTAATGGCTTATTCCTGGCAGAGTGGCCTTTCAGGCCATGTTGATACAGTATTCGTTTCACTGTGGATAATAACACAATCTTACCAGCTTCTGCTATAATCTTCACAATGTATTTTGCTTTTGTTCTTGTGTTGATATGCACATGTCAGACCAAAGCACATTCATCTCTGGGATACGGAACCCAACACCTTCCTGAGCGGTATGATGGCTGAACATTCCATCTTGCTTGTACTTGCGAATAATTGTTTTTACAGATGAACGAGGCACCTTCAGGTATGTGGAAGGATTGACCAGACTTGTGCAAGTGCATAATTTTCTTCCTGATATCTTGGCAGATTTCCTTAGACTTTCCCATAATGAGGCACAAAAAATAGTGTGTTTCAGATGGGCATAAAAATACATCCACAGATGTGTCTCTTATTGACTCAGATGTTGCCAGTAAACCTATCGGAAGCTTCCCAACACATGACATCATCATATGGGCTGTCACAAATAGAATAAAAGGCATAGTAATCTTAGTGTATGTAAACTTGTGACTTTGCAGAAAGTAATCAAAATGCCTTAAAACATTCTCTCTCTCTTATTATTCTGGCATTTGGCAAATATTAATAATTATGGTATCCCTAACTGACCTAAAACGGGAAAGGTTTATTTTGATTTCATATCAGATAGTGAGAAAAACATGCGTATGTGTCTTTTTATATAGTGTATGGAAACTTCTGGTTTCAACTGTATGTACAGTCTTAGGATACTATTCATGGAAACAGTTTACATGTTCTATATGATGATAGATTCTAAAGCATTGCTAGGTACAGAAACATATATTTAGCCATAAAAGCCCATATCATTCCAAAAATAAAAATGTAAAGAGGATCAATCTCTTTTTCTAACATGATAGGTCTTGTTCAGACATGATGATAGTAGAGTTGACTTGCTGAGTCTTGATCAAGCTTAGTTTAGACTATTATCGTATTAAGCCCTTACTTAAAAGGACCTGCCACTTGCTCAAAAGATGGAGTTAAAAGCCTTGAAAAAATTCCTGAGCTTCCTTGACGTTGCCGTTCTATAACTGTTTAGAGTTGTGTCACTCCAATGCAGAGATGTTCCCATTTGTTGCTTTTGGAGCACGTCATGTGAAATCTCTGCTTGCAGATCAACTGGGCGTTTCTTCAGAGACTTATGATTTGTGCTTTCACTCCTCCCTCTCATATGCTACCACTCACTGCGCTGCATTGTCTGAGACTGTTAAAGCAGCAGTTGAGCTGTGATTTGCCATCATTTTGGGGGTTGGCTGAAAACTCACATCCCCAAAGAAGACTGAAGAAACACTTACTTGGTCTGCAAGTAGAGATTTCACATAGTGCTCTGCAAAAAAACAAATGTAAATATCTCTGCTAAAGAACAACATAGCACAAAATAGAAAAGAGTGCCAGTATCGGGAGAGGTTAGGGATTTTTAGAAGTATTTAACTCAATTTTTTTGAGCAAGTGACAGGTCCTTTTTTAAAACATTCACATAAAAATAGCATTAGGTTTTTTTTTAAGGGAGTGGAGCTTGGAAATGAATATGACCACATATATAAGGGTGATTTGTATGTAAATAGTACCTGCCTCTTTTAGCTTTGCCAACATATTCGACCCCTTTTCCAGATGAATATATGTATTGCCGTCATTGGTTTACAGATACCACTTAAAAATATACAATCTTCATAACCCTTAAAAGATACATCAAAATGCAAGGAATTAACCAAGCACATGGACAAATAGACCAGGTCTCCAATAGTGAGACAATACTATAACATAAAAACAACGTAAAGAGATTTGCACATAGTCCCATAAAAAGACCTTTCAGTTAACAGCATTTCATAAGGTGGAGCCTCGGTTCACAGGGCCGGGTAGGACACAAGATTGAGGGTGGTCTTGTCTTGTGTTAGGGAAGCATGTAGAAGCCCTAAAAGGAGGAGATTTTACTTTCCACTGAGTTCTTCTTGACTCTTTTTCCTAAAATCATCACATCATAGACTCCTCCTCAATCTCTTTGTCCACTTCAATAGCTTGGTTTTCATAACTTGTGATACCTCCATACTTCCGCATGTGGACCATCAAAGGTTTTGGAGACTGGCTACCTGCCAGAGTGTTAACATACATGCCTGTCCTATTTTCTTCTAGAGATGGACCCCAATCCATAGCTGGTCTACTAGCTTGGCGTATTCTCTGTAAGGAGATCAGAAGGAGAAGGCTTTTAGAAAAGGCAT
>JARQOC010000004.1:602971510-603008793 GCA_033576535.1 Allobates femoralis
CCCGGAACAAATTTTGGCCCCATAGTATTGCTATGGGGCTGGATGGAGCCAGATGGCAGCTATCTGTCATCCGATTTCCATCTGTCCGGGAGGATCCGGGTGTATTCGAATATTTCTCCCGGACACAAAAATGCTGCTTGCAGCTTTTTTGTGTCCGGGGCGAAAAATCAGCCCAAATTGGATCCTCCTGGATTCAGAGCAATCTGGCGCTCCCTAACATGGGAGTCTATGGGGCAGAATTGCCCCGATCCGGGAGGATCCGGGAACCGCGGCTGAAGTTCTGCTTGCAAATCGGGTCCGGGGCTGTCAGGTTCACCCCGGACAGCCACGGACCTGATAGTGCCGTGATGTGAAACCGGCCTTACCCACATCCTATATGAGGTATACCCACCTTGTTGTACATCCACACCCCACCATTTGTATGTCTAAATTGCTCTTTTTATAAAAATTATAATGAAGATTTGAAGTTTTAGATTACATGGGGTAGTGTGATTACATTAACTAATTGATAAGAAATGGCTAGAAAACCTCCATTTGGGTTTCCCTGGTGTGTGAATCCTCCTCGATGAGAACTAGTTTGCTCTTTCTTTTTTTTTTTTGTAAATTCTTTATTTATGAATGTTCAACAGGTTAATCAAGAAAACATTAAAAGGGAACCTGTCAGGTCATTCTACCCTCCTAACCTATCACTACCTGTCCCTGCACCTTGGTAGTTGTTCTCTAACCATTCCTCTCTGACCTAAACGTGCCCTATAAAGATTGAGAAAAATGCTTTTTAACTTACGAGCAGTCTCCATCCGGAGACTGGAAAGGCGGGCTCCATTGTCCCCTCCTCGCTGGCTCTCGGGACTCCCCGCTGGCCGTCATCAGTCTTTCTGTTTTTACACCTCCTTTTGAATATCCCACCTTCTCTGCTGATGATATGCTGGGCCGGAACATCATATCCAGCCCGATGCATTGTAGTCGCTGATCATGTGATACGGCCCGCCTGTGGCGCATGCACAGTGCGCATATTGAAGCCGAGCCGCACGTGTCATTTCTGGCCCGGAGCATTCTGGGGAATTATGATGTGTACGGCTCGACTTCAATATGTGCACTGCGCATGCGCCGGAGCTGGGCCTTATCACATGATCAGCCCCCACAATGCACCGGGCCGGATATGACGTTTCGGCCCGGCATATCATTCAGCAGAGAAAGCGGGATATTCAAAAGGAGGTGTAAAAACAGAAAGACTGATGACGCCCAGTGCAGGAGGGGACAATGGAGCCCCGGAGCCCGCCTTTCCAGTCTCCGGATGGAGACTGCTCGTAACTTTAAAAGCATTTTTCTAAATCTTTATAGGGTACGTCTAGGTCAGAGAGGGATGGTTAGGAAACAGCAACCAAGGTGCAGGGACAGGTAGTGATAGGTTAGGAGGGTAGAACGACCCGACAGGTTCCCTTTAACGTCAAGAATAAGTGAACATTCTGTTATGGGTAGAGAAAGGAGGGAAGGGAGGACTGAATTATCTGAGAAGGAAAGAAAGGGGTAAGAGTAGGAAGAAATAGAGAGCTGGGTAGACCGGAGACGAAAGAGGGGTAGGAATGAGATTTAGTCCTGATACGGGTAGTAAAAACGATTTATACAAACAAAGAATAATTATGTATATGGAGTAATGATCTAATCGGAGATTACGAAGAGTCTCTGAGAAAGAGTGACCAATCCAGATTTAAAGAGTTCTGATAGGTCGTCCATTTGTTCCATTGTCCAAGAGTCTTGGGGTGTTTGGACGTTTTTCCACTGTGCAGATAGAGTTAATTTCGTTTAGCCATTAAAGCCCCCATTTGTAGGGTAGCTATACTTTATATTTTGCAGTACTTACTTCCCATAGAGTGCCTTCTTCCTTTAACACAGCGACCAGCATACCGATGGGGATCATCATACATGAGAGAAGACCCATAAGGATTCCTAATGCCTCTGACCAGTAGGGGAATTGATAGTTTCCATACTTGGACGGCTGGTATTTTATTATGCAGTAGGCCAGTAAACCCTGGGAGGACAGAAAGACAACTGATTACCATGAAAACTGACCCTAAAGGTACCGTCACACGGGGCGACGGTTGCGGCGATGTTGCCGGCGATGCGCGGGAGAGCGCATCCCTGGCAACATCGCCGGGGAGATGTCAGACAGAGCAACTTACCGGCGATGTTGCCGGCTAGTTGCCGCGGCTATAGCTCGCTGGGTTGCCCAGCAACCCAGCGAGCGATAACTCGCAATGTTGGAGATAGGCGGTGTCGCCCGCAACATTGCAGGTTGCCGCGTTACACAGGGCGATCAGGCATGATCGCCTCAGCAACATCGCCAGGTTTCCCAACATTGTTGGGAAACCTGGCGATGTTGCTCAGGCGATTCATCGCCTGATTATCGCCCTGTCACATGAGGCAACTCTCCGGCGATGTCGCCGCAACTTGGCCACGCCCCTCAGTTGCCGGCAACATCGCTGGCGATATCACCCAGTGTGACGGTACCTTAAGCAAACCTATTTGTGGATGGTTTCCCGATGGAAACAGAAGATAGATGTCAAGGGCGCCAATACTTTTGGCCATGACTGTATGATAGAGATTAAATGAGGTCACCGGTGTGATATATCACCTGAGATCACCTACCTAGTCCTACCACTGCACAAGGACTAATGGAGGCATGCAGCAGATGGAAGACTTGTTATTTAAGAGGTTTCTGTCATTTCCTGGAAATTATAAAGTGTAAATGATGCAATTAATCAATTGTCCACGGCCGGATGTATTTATAGAGAGGCTGATCTGCGTCCATGGAGGAGGGGGTCCCCACAACCCCGGGGACACGGCAAGCTGTCACTGACCCCCGCACAGGGGCTTCCCTGGATACTTTTGCTTCCTGATTACTAAAGTTAAATCCTGTCTTAAAGAGGCTCAACCACAATATAATAAAAGGCCAGGCCACATTAGGGATGAAAGAAGCCTTCGAGCTCATGCACAATGGCAGGCCTGTTTTATGACTCTCTGTTAGGGTCATAATAGGGTCAATTTTAATTAATAGATTCATTTTAATCCATACATCTTGGAATAATAATAATTTCCACAATTGGATGTTTAAAAAAAAAAAAAAAAATGGTATGATCAGACCATGTCCCTGTACAGTCATACATAACCATTACACAGTACATAGCAGGGACACATATATAAGATTATCTCAGCACTGGGGATGTGGTATGATCAGACAGTGTCCCTGTGTGGTCAGACACATCCTTTACACAGTACATAGCAGGGACACATATATAAGATTATCTCAGCACTGGGGATGTGGTATGATCAGACCATGTCCCTGTACAGTCAGACACATCCATTACACAGTACATAGCAGGGACACATATACAGTTAGGGCCAGAAATATTTGGACAGTGACACAAGTTTTGTTATTTTAGCTGTTTACAAAAACATGTTCAGAAATACAATTATATATATATAATATGGGCTGAAAGTGCACACTCCCAGCTGCAATATGAGAGTTTCCACATCCAAATCGGAGAAAGGGTTTAGGAATCATAGCTGTGTAATGCATAGCCTCCTCTTTTTCAAGGGACCAAAAGTAATTGGACAATGGACTCTAAGGGCTGCAATTAACTCTGAAGGCGTCTCCCTCGTTAACCTGTAATCAATGAAGTAGTTAAAAGGTCAGGGGTGGATTCCAGGTGTGTGGTTTTGCATTTGGAAGCTGTTGCTGTGACCAGACAACATGCGGTCAAAGGAACTCTCAATTGAGGTGAAGCAGAACATCCTGAGGCTGAAAAAAAAAGAAAAAATCCATCAGAGAGATAGCAGACATGCTTGGAGTAGCAAAATCAACAGTTGGGTACATTCTGAGAAAAAAGGAATTGACTGGTGAGCTTGGGAACTCTAAAAGGCCTGGGCGTCCATGGATGACAACAGTGGTGGATGATCGCCGCATACTTTATTTGGTGAAGAAGAACCCGTTCACAACATCAACTGAAGTCCAGAACACTCTCAGTGAAGTAGGTGTATCTGTCTCTAAGTCAACAGTAAAGAGAAGACTCCATGACAGTAAATACAAAGGGTTCACATCTAGATGCAAACCATTCATCAATTCCAAAAATAGACAGGCCAGAGTTAAATTTGCTGAAAAACACCTCAAGAAGCCAGCTCAGTTCTGGAAAAGTATTCTATGGACAGATGAGACAAAGATCAACCTGTACCAGAATGATGGGAAGAAAAAAGTTTGGAGAAGAAAGGGAACGGCACATGATCCAAGGCACACCACATCCTCTGTAAAACATGGTGGAGGCAACGTGATGGCATGGGCATGCATGGCTTTCAATGGCACTGGGTCACTTGTGTTTATTGATGACATAACAGCAGACAAGAGTAGCCGGATGAATTCTGAAGTGTACCGGGATATACTTTCAGCCCAGATTCAGCCAAATGCTGCAAAGTTGATTGGACGGCGCTTCATAGTACAGATGGACAATGACCCCAAGCATACAGCCAAAGCTACCCAGGAGTTCATTAGTGCAAAAAAGTGGAACATTCTGCAATGGCCAAGTCAATCACCAGATCTTAACCCAATTGAGCATGCATTTCACTTGCTAAAATCCAGACTTAAGACGGAAAGATCCACAAACAAGCAAGACCTGAAGGCTGCGGCTGTAAAGGCCTGGCAAAGCATTAAGAAGGAGGAAACCCAGCGTTTGGTGATGTCCATGGGTTCCAGACTTAAGGCAGTGATTGCCTCCAAAGGATTCGCAACAAAATATTGAAAATAAAAATATTTTGTTTGGGTTATGTTTATTTGTCCAATTACTTTTGACCTCCTAAAATGTGGAGTGTTTGTAAAGAAATGTGTACAATTCCTACATTTTCTATCAGATATTTTTGTTCAAACCTTCAAATTAAACGTTACAATCTGCACTTGAATTCTGTTGTAAAGGTTTCATTTCAAATCCAATGTGGTGGCATGCAGAGCCCAACTCGCAAAAATTGTGTCACTGTCCAAATATTTCTGGCCCTAACTGTATAAGATTATCTCAGCACAGGAGATGTGGTATGATCAGACCATGTCCCTGTACGGTCAGACACATCCATTACACAGTACATAGCAGGGAAACATATACTGTATAAGATTATCTCAGCACAGGGGGTGTGGTATGATCAGACCATGTCACTGTACGGTCAGACACAGCCATTACACAGTACATAGCAGGAACATATATAAGATTATTTCAGCATAGGAGATGTGGTATGATCAGACCATGTCACTGTACGGTCAGACACATCTATTACACAATACATTGCAGGGACACATATATAAGATTATCTCAGCACAGGAGATGTGGTATGATCAGACCATGTCCCTGTACGGTCAGACACATCCATTACACAATACATAGTGTGGCGCCCCGCAACGAGTGCGTCACAGGAGGGTATTGCAGCCATAAATGCAGCCGCAATATTCTCTGACACAGCAGTGATCTGGTTAACTTTGAGATCCAACCCTGCATGCATCACCTAGAACAGAGGACCAATCCAGGGTCCTGGTGGGCGCAGGGCCGGTTTTAGGCAAAGTGGGGCCCTAGGCAAAAGATTAAAGTGGGCCCTAAATGCTCAGGCCACTTTCACATCTAACGCTTTGCTGCATTTTGCTCAATTTGCATTTCCATGCGTTTTTGTTCCCATTGATTTTAATGGAAACACATGCAAAAATGCATGTAAAAACGCATGTGCGTTTTCAAAAACAGAAACGCATACGTTTTTGCCAACGCTGCCCAAAACATCAGGGAAGACGTTTTGTGCGTTTTTACATGCGTTCCCATTGAAATCAATGGGGATAAAAACGCTAGTGTTTTTAATGCGTTTTTAGCCGTAAAAACGGCTAGAAAGGCCAATTTTGCAAAACGCACACCAACCTTAAATGTGGAACAGGCCGTAGTTATATGGTAAGAGTGACTTCATAAGTTGATTATCTAGGTCAGAATAAGAACATACTGAACATCATTTTTATTTCAATCATAAAAAAAAACCCCAGAAATTTGTAAAAAAAAAAAAAAAATTTTTTTTATTTTCCGAGACCCATGATGTTTTAATTTTTGAAGATACATAGATATGTGAGGGCTTACGTTATGTGCCCTGAGCTGACATTTTTACTGATACCATTTTGAGTCTGATACAACATTTTGATCACCTTTTATTGCATTTTATTGTAACAACGTGGTGGCCTAAAAAACATAATTCTGGCGTTTTTATTTTTTTTCCCATTACGCCATTTACCAATTGGATTAATTTACTTCATATGTTGATAGCTTAGATTCTTACGAACGCAGCAATACCAAATATGTGTATTTTTACATTTTTTTCACTGTTTTATTGCTATTTTCAGTTCAGCTCCTTTGGGGGCCCCTAAGAGAATGGGGGCCCTAGGCAACTGCCTAGTCTGCCCCCCCCTAACGCCGGCCCTGCGTGGGCGGAGTGCAAGGGAAGTGTGTAGGGAGTACAGACACTTAGTCAGTAGCAGTCTAGAACGAGAGTCGAGAGAAGAAAGAACTTAAACTTAGAGTAGGAGCAGGGGCCTGCACCTCGTGCAGCCCCCGGGCCGTCACCGGTTGGGTGTCAGCACCTGAGGCCTTACCAACCGGGATTGGGCATCTTAACCACGGGTTCCAAAATACTCCCGTGCCCAACTCACAGCCGGTTCACTGGTACCGAAGCTGGCAGCAGTTCACCTCTGCCACGCGAACCAGAAGAGTGGAGGAGCAGCTTCACAGGAGCACCCCACCACCAGCCAACTTCCAGTCGTCTAACCAGCGGTGTACCCACTGAGGGACCCAAGGCTCCCCAGAACATCCATAACGTACATCATGGATAGGGCATTGAAGCAGCCTCCCCGTACCCGACCTGGTATTCCTGGGCGACAATGGCAACCAAATAGGTAGAATGGAGGAACACTGCGGATCTCTAAGGGACACCATCACTGCTGAGTCCACCTGGTCTACTACTCAACCACTGTATGCCATGTACTGCCTGCTGGTTACAGTAAAGACCCGTTGCAGAGACTTTCTGTGTACGTGCTTCCTTATGAACTGTCCGTCCGCACCACAATGTAACCGCAGCTGCCGCACAACATCTTAAGCAGCTCCAGCCTCCGGGGATCACCGCTCAGCCTGTGGGGAGCGTAACATCTTGCTGCTATCCATCCCCCGGAGGTTCCGCAGCGTCGGTAACGATTACCGAAACTACTCATAGGTGGAGTCACGAATAAATTAACCCCTTTAATCTGTTCCTACAAGACGTCTTCAACTTTTGATCTGCACTCCACCGGGCCCCACTACCGGCAGGCGCGGCCCACCCGTGACAAGGAGGAAGGAGCTACAGCCTGTCTAAACCGGAGTCCACGGGCTTACGGTGAGTCAATAGCAGGGACACATATATAAGATTATCTCAGCACAGGAGATGTGGTATGATCAGACCATGTCCCTGTACAGTTAGACACATCCATTACACAGTACATAGCAGGGACACATATATAAGATTATCTCAGCACAGGAGATGTGGTATGATCAGACAATGTCCCTGTACGGTCAGACACATCCATTACACAGTACATAGCAGGGACACATATATAAGATTATCTCAGCACAGGAGATGTGGTATGATCAGACAATGTCCCTGTACGGTCAGACACATCCATTACACAGTACATAGCAGGGACACATATATAAGATTATCTCAGCACAGGAGATGTGGTATGATTAGACCATGTCCCTGTATAGTCAGACACATCCATTACACAGTACATATCAGGGACACATGTATAAGATTATCTCAGCACAGGAGATGTGGTATGATCAGACGATGTCTCTGTACAGTCAGACACATCCATTACACAGTACATAGCAGGTACACATATATAAGATTATCTCAGCACAGGAGATGTGGTATGATCAGACCATGTCCCTGTACGGTCAGACACATCCATTACACAGCACATATCAGGGACACATATATAAGATTATCTCAGCACAGGAGATGTGGTATGATCAGACGATGTCTCTGTACAGTCAGACACATCCATTACACAGTACATAGCAGGGACACATATATAAGATTATCTCAGCACAGGAGATGTGGTATGATCAGACCATGTCCCTGTACGGTCAGACACATCCATTACACAGCACATATCAGGGACACATATATAAGATTATCTCAGCACAGGAGATGTGGTATGATCAGACGATGTCTCTGTACAGTCAGACACATCCATTACACAGTACATAGCAGGGACACATGTATAAGATTATCTCAGCACAGGAACATTTTTTTAAAACGTTCAATTGTGGAAATTTGTATTATTCCAAGATCTATGGATTAAAACTACCTTTAAAATTAACTTTGTTCATGACAAAACTCCTTTAACTGTACTCGTCTGGGCCCCAGAATCCTCATGTACCTCTTATTCTTACTAGAGGGGTATACATATCTGGACATCTGGGTGTTTCCAGTTGAAGGTGAGTGATTGCACAATCTAACACTGACCAATCAGTGCTGGCGATGTCACACTGTCAGGACACACCCTCATGACTGGGGAAATGGTGATACCCAGTTGTCAATTTACACAAACACTTCTAAGGAATAATCAAGGAACAGCACAATACAGAGTTGTAAGAATTGTTATGTTATGGGAATACAAGTATTCACTAAAACTGAAAAATTAAGAGAGGTGACTGGTTTACCTACTTTTGAGTCATTATATAGTATCTGATGCTCATTACCTCATTTATACTATATTGACTGCATATGATTTATTTCATTACACCCCAAAATACAGACCTCCTTACTATAGATGGCAGACCACACCACCACAATCAATACACATTTAAAGCAGACCCCTAAACCAGATGCCAGACCCCTAAATAAAATTAGACAGACACAACATGCCAATTAAGATCCTATAGGCAAAACAAACCCCTAAACACAAACAGACCGCCTAAATATATATACACAGAAGACTAGACCCCCATAGAATAATATAGATCCCATACTAGACTCTGAAAATATTCTCCACTCCTAGATCCTGACTCTTAGGCTGGAAACACACTGTCCATGTCACATGCGAGTTACTTGCACGAGTCTCGGATCATTCACCCCTCTCTGGATGGGAGCAGTGGAGCTACATAGAAAAATAGTGGTATCCCATCCAAAGAGGCAGGGGCCATGTCGGGTGAATGATCCGGGACTAGTGCGAGTAACTGGCATGTCACTCGGATAGTGTGTTTCCAGCCTTATAGCTCTCTTCACTCTCAGTAACATCCTGATGTCAGGATCAGACCCAAGATGTTGTGTGTGGTGACTCTGGAGATGAGTGATTTTGATTTGTGCTGCCCTTGTCCACTGTCCTATCTGGTCCTTCCTGGCAGCCGGTCCTCATATCTTAACCCAATAACCCCGGCTAGGAATTTTGGGCACCTCAGGTGGCTTACTGGGCCCAATGTAATGTCATGATGTCACATGAGGCCTAGTTACTTGTGCGTAGTCTATGTAAAGTCTTGTGTGGCCTATGGGGTCATGATGTTGTGGGCCTTATGAGATCCAGATTCCAGGCCAGGCGTGCCTGCCACAAATGTTTGGGCTAGTTGCAATGGAGGACTAGACTCGATGCCTGTCCAGGGTAGCGAGTGTAAATCAAGTTGCTCATCTCTAAAGGCCCCGTCACACCTAGCAATGGGGCTGGAGATGTCGGCGGCAACTGGCGGGTGCGCGCATGTTTTTGGCGCCCCGCCAGTGTCGCCGTCCCCCATTTACACGGGGCTACACCACCAGCCCTGCAACGGCGATCTGTCAGGCGCCATCCCCACCGGGGTGTCTGGAAACCCCAGCGGCGATGCAGGACAATGGTTATAGGCCAGGCATTGCTCCCTGTGACCAATTTAGCTCTCTTTCGATTATCTGCAAATTTCTAGATAGCCAATAAAATGTGTCCTCGAAAAAAAATGAATATCTAATTTTTTAGGCAGAAGAGCATATACAAATTGTGACTATGCTAATCATTTTACCAGTTTCATTTTATGCAGCTATTACATTCCTATCAGTACTCTGGCATATAGACATAGACCTCAATTTTGTATTATTTTTTTTTCGTTATTTATTATGGGTTCCCAATGTATATTTCAAAAATAGTTACCATCTATGATATCTTTTTGATAAATTATTAAAAGAAGTAATAATCAGTATTGCAACCCACCTTGTGTCTTCTATAGGTGGCGGACCTCAGTGTCCAGACCTTTTATGGTTTAAAGGGAACCAACCAGCAGGATTTAGGGCTCTAAAGTGAAGCTGGTTCCTTACAGGCTCTGGGATACTGAGTTCAATCATATCTTTACTTCAATGATTACATGTATGATTGCTGAGAAAAGTGTTATCAAACATCAGGAAACAAGTGCAGCACATTAGCATAAGTGCAGCACAGCATCACTATGAGAGGTTGGGTTTCTTTGTATTACTCCCCTGTGGACTCTAAGCCAAACCCTCCCCCCTCTCTCTCTTCCTCCCTGTCAGTATATAGCATACACATTAGGTCTGATATAGTGAATGGTGATAGCACAACGTCAGGCTCCTATATGCATCAGATCATCACTCCCTCCCTCCTCTGTCTCCGGCTTCTCACTGCTTCTTCTCTAGCTGTCTGTGATTTGGTCACCAGAGAAGACCCAGCCCCCTCCATTTGAGGATGCGCAGACTGGAGGGGGGGGGCTCTTCTCATGCTCTCCGGTGACCAGATCACAGACAGCCAGAGAAGAAGCAGTAAGAAGCCGGAGACACAGGAGGGACGGAGGGAGTGATCAGCACATAGGAGCCTGACATGGTGCACAGTGTCAGACCTAATGTATGTGTCTGCTATATACGGTACTAACAGGGAGAAGGGGAGGGACAGAGGGAGGGAGGAGGCAGGGGGGAGGGTTTGGCTTAGAGTAAACAGGGGAGCAATACAAACAAACCCAACCCCTCATAGTGACGCTGTGCTGCACTTATGCTAATGTGCTGCCCTGTTTTCCTGATGTTTGATAACACTTTTCTCAGCAATCATACATGTAATCATTGAAGTAAAGGTATGATTGCACTCAGTATCCCAGAGCCTCTAAGGCACTTTAGAGCCCTAAATCCTGCTGGTTGGTTCCCTTTAACATTAGTAAAAAAAAGAAAAAGAGTAAAAGAGGGAGCGAAATTACTCACGATTAAGGTGACCGGTGATAGAAAGGCCCAGCACGCTTTGAAATATATTCCTGGCTTAAATCCCAGCATCATTTGTATGTCCCGGCAGAAGCTCTTGATTCCTAGACAAGTAAAACATGACACAATCTTAAGGCTTTTTCATAATGATTATTAAATTTGCTAATTAGTGTTGTGTCTTAAGAAAGTCCCATACACATTAAACAACTAAATACTGTATTTGTTTATTTCAAATTAATCAAGAATTTTGGCCCATTAACCCCTTCTGGCCACAGTTATTTTCTATTTTTGTGTTTTAGTTCTGAGGCACCTCTGCAGTCTGGTCACCACAGAGAGGTACTATACCCAATCCATGGGTGTGGTATTCCTGTCCGCAGTAAACGGGATGGTAAGTCCAGAAAACCCACAAAAGCAACCAACACACCTGGTCCCAGCGACGGCGGGCAAACCCGATAGTGGGAGGGCCCAGGTAGACAGCGGGATGGCGGGGATAGAGGTGGAGGCTCGGAAGTTAGTAGGGAAGCAATCAGGAAGTAAAAAAAGGAGAGACAACAGGAAGTAGGCGGTAGGTTAAGTTAGGCAGTTAGGAGACAGAAGAGGAAGGACCCGGAGGACTCGAGCAGAGATGAGGCTTGTCCCGGGTCCTGGGACAGGAGATTGTATAGAGGCAGAGGGAACCCTAGGGGCAAGGGCAGTGAGTGATTCACCCGTGCACCCAAATCTGAAGTGAAGCGGAGGGACAGGTTGAGCACCAGGGGACTGGTCCTGAAGGTGGCAAGGAGACTCTATGCTCCAACCACAGAACCGGAGGCCACCCGATCTAGAGGAGCTGTGGCTAACTCCCGACAAATCCGCAGAGAAGGCAGCCGTACCAGGCTTAGGGGACACGGCCGATCGCCTGACAGGACTGGATTGGGGAACTGTGTGCGGAGGCTTGAGCAGGAGTCAGGCAAGCAGACAGCACTGCTGGAGAACAACCCGAGAAGGAAGAAACACGAAGGGGTTGTACTGGACAATCTGTCCTGGTTGCTGAGGACTATCCAGACTGCAACAGAAACATAACTGTACCCTGTGTTGCTAGCAGAGTAAAAGCTGAGTAAACTGGGTTTGGAGCTGTGTGTGAGACTGTTCATTTCCCACCTGCGGAGCGGTAGACTAATAAGCCGCGCATGCTGCAGGGACCTGCCTGTGAGACGCTCTGATCCCTCCCTCCGGCCGGATCAGCCCCGCTGGCCCTCCACCACCAAACCCTCTGCACCGGATGCCCTGGTGACCCGCTCCACTTATGGGGAGCGAAACCATCACAGCTGCCATTCCACCTTCCTCAGAGGTCTCGGACCACAGCGTCGGCTGTCAACCGCCGAACAACACGGGTGTCACAACAACCACCCCAAAAATTCCTATAACTTCCCCTATTCCTTGAACCTCCTTCTCCTTTCTTTTATTGACCTCTCCGGGGCCATGGACTGGGTCACGCCACCGTGACATCCCAATTCCCACTGACGACATCGCCAGAGGGACCTGGATCCGAGTACCCCATGGCCCCCCACGGTCTGCGTCAGTTTCCACCAACCCCTTTCAAGAGCCAAAACATTTTTATTTTTTGTCGACATTTTCCCGTGGTGTTTTTTTGCTGGACAAGTCGTATTTTTGAACGAAACTCTTCATTTTACCACCTAGATTACTGGAAAATGGGAAAAAATCCACATGTACTGAACCCCTCTCACAATTCTGACATTGTTTTTGGGAAATGTTTTTACATTGTGTAGTAAAAAATTACCCAACATTATGATCGTCCAGGTCAGTAGAAATTATTTTTAAAAAATAATTTTAGTGTTGAAAAAAAATTAAAATTTATAACCCCCCCCCACATTTAATTAATTTGATTGCAGTGATGTGATACCAAATATATGTACTTTTTATTAACTTTGTGCAATGCTAAGGAAATCCTGAAAACATAACCTGTTGGCGGCCCTCGAGGACTGGAGTTCCCCACCCCTGAGCTAAGTCAAAAAAAATGCCCCGGTGGCCAATGAAAAAATTGCAAGATTTCTACTTTCTACCTTTAAATCAGATGTTGGACAACACAAAAACCTGATCTAATGATCAATGTCAGTTTATGATGATAGCTTCTCGTTAAAGATAAATGTCCACATATGATTTTTAATACCTTCGAGGTTTTTTATTTACTAAAAACACACATTACCAGGAAAAAAACCACAATCAATGAGAGAGAAAGATATAATATCATTTCCATACATCATACGTTCTGGAATCCCTTTCTGGGTCTCCTGGTTTATAGATCTGTTCACTTCCCAATGATCATTCGAGGGTTTGCAATTTACATTTCATTATCACTCCTCGGGGACATCAGCATGGAGGATGAGATGCAGCCGTGCGGTACGTGATTGGATACCAGCAGAACATTTCTAATGGTTTTTATCAAAGACGATGGATGTCTCAATTCTTTTCACATGCTAATTGCAAACAACAATGCAGGGATTTCACGCACAGTGCCCCTACATGTGTTATACAGTGCTGTGCAAATTAATTGGGACAAAGCATTTTTTTTAAGTAAAATCGTAAGTTGGTTACCAACTATACGGGGTTATATACAATGATGGGGACCATATGCCAGTAATGGGGACTATGTACAATGAAGGGGCCATATACCAATGATTGGGGCTATATACAGTAATAAGGAGCTATGAACCAGTAATAATGGGCTATATACCAGTGATGAGGGGCTATATACCAATGATGGGGGCTATATACAATGATGGGGGCCATATGTCAGTAATGGGGACTATATACAATGATGGGGCCATATACCAATGATGGGGGCTATATACATTAATGAGGAGCTATAAACCAGTGATAATGGGCTATATACCAGTGATAAGGGGCTATATACCAATGTTGATGGGCTATATACAAATGATGGGGGGGGGACTATATATCAGTGATGGTGGTGCTATATACAGTGATGGGGGCATATACTGTGATGGGGGAGCTACTCTATTTATTGTTAACATCATTGTACTGAAAAGTACTAGATCAGTGAATTACTACAATTACATGGCACAGGTATATATGTCAGAGTAAAGAGCTTTATACCTGCTCCGACATCTTTAAAGGGATGTCTACCGTAAGACATCACCTGCTTGGTCAATTCAGGGGTCCATACAAAGTAAAAACAATGAAAGCTCACCTCCTCTGCTATTTCCAGTGGGTGACGTCACATTGTGGATTCATGTGACTGCTGCAGTCAACCATCAGTTGCTGATCAGATGCAATCTTTATGGTTTTCAGAGTGAATGTCCGGTCTTTCAATCAAACCGATTGGCTGTAGAGGTCATGTGACACAAAGATGTCACGTCACCCACCGGTAGCAGCACCACTGCGGAGAGTGAGTGTTTATTGTTATTTTCTATGGAGCATTGGATTTATATGAGCGGTGGTTTGAAACCCATAAAGCCCTTCATAAATATCTACAGTGTCTTGAAAAATTTATATTCATACCCCTTCCATCTTTGGATGATGGATTGAACAGTGCTCAATGAGATGTCCAGAGCTTGGGAAATTTTTTTACAACCTTACCCTGCTTTGGTAAGGACGGTGCGCTCCCAAGTTTCTGTCACCATATTTCCTGATGTTGTGTTTCAAAGGGGGTGATGTAGATTTTAGCGCAGCGTCATTGGCCACCGCAATACTTCTGACTAGTGATGGGCGAATCCTAAATTACTCGGAATCGCTTGACTCTAGCAAGTCTGAGCACAGGACTCGCTACTCGTTGCGAGTCTAGCGAGTCCAATGTTAATGAATGGGGAAGCGAGTAATAGCGAGTAGTGTGAGATTTACAAATCGCAGATGTGTCTCCTTCAGCCTGAAGCAATCCTAGTTGTGTCATTTATTTGCATTGCTCGTTTACTTTGTAAGTAATCGCTGACTCGCACAGATAAGATCCTGTCTCCTCTGTACAGGCTGCCAGCTCCAGGGTCCTAGAGCCTGCCTGCTGCCTGATGTAGCAGTGCTGAGATTGTTCTCAGTCTGCTCATTCCCTGTGTACAGACATGAATGTCTGTGCACAGAGATGATGTAGCAGAGCTGAGATTGTTCTCAGTCTGCTCATTCCCTGTGTACAGACATGAATGTCTGTGCACAGAGATGATGTAGCAGTGCTGAGATTGTTCTCAGTCTGCTTATTCCCTGTGCATAGACATCTATATTTATGCACAGGGGATGTAGCAGAGAGGACATCGCGTTTTGGACTGCGTCGGACGGAAGAGGATTTTTTTAATTAAAGATGGAGTCCCTAATGGCTTTTTTTTTTATTTCTAATAAAAAATTTTCCTTGTGTTGTGTTTTTTTTAAAACAATTTAATAGAAATTCATGGCGGTCATGTCTAATATTGGCGTGACCGCCATAAATTTCGGGCTTAGGGTCAGCTGATAATACAAAGCTGGCCCTAACCTCTATTACCCAGCGTGCCACCGCTACCAGGGCCGCTGGAAGAGCGGGGTTCAGCGCCAGAGGATGGCGCTTCAATGAACGCGCCATCTTCTGGGGCGGCTGCGGGCTGCAATTTGCAGCGGGGGGTGCCCAGAAAGCTTGGGCATCCCTGCGCTGCGGATTCCAGCCCCCAGCTGCTTAGCTGTACCTGGCTAGACATAGAAATTGCGCGGAGCCCCACGCATTTTTTTTAAATTATTTCATGAAATTCTGAGATTCTGACTCTGAGACTCTGACTCTGAAATTCATGAAATAATAAAAAAAAAATGCGTGGGGCTCCGCGCAATTTCTATGTCTAGCCAGGTACAGCTAAGCAGCTGGGGGCTGGAATCCGCAGCGCAGGGATTCCCAAGCTTTCTGGGCACCCCCCGCTGCAAATTGCAGCCCGCAGCCGCCCCAGAAGATGGCGCGTTCATTGAAGCGCCATCCTCTGGCGCTGAACCCCGCTCTTCCAGCGGCCCTGGTAGCGGTGGCACGCTGGGTAATAAAGAGGTTAGGGCCAGCTTTGTATTATCAGCTGGCCCTAAGCCCGAAATTTATGGCGGTCACGCCAATATTAGACATGACCGCCATGAATTTCTATTAAATTGTTTTAAAAAAAACACAACACAAGGAAAATTTTTTATTAGAAATAAAAAAAAAAGCCATTAGGGACTCCATCTTTAATTAAAAAAATCCTCTTCCGTCCGACGCAGTCCAAAACGCGATGTCCTCTCTGCTACATCCCCTGTGCATAAATATAGATGTCTATGCACAGGCAATAAGCAGACTGAGAACAATCTCAGCTCTGCTACATCATCTCTGTGCACAGACATTCATGTCTGTACACAGGGAATGAGCAGACTGAGAACAATCTCAGCTCTGCTACATCATCTCTGTGCACAGACATTCATGTCTGTACACAGGGAATGAGCAGACTGAGAACAATCTCAGCACTGCTACATCATCTCTGTGCACAGACATTCATGTCTGTACACAGGGAATGAGCAGACTGAGAACAATCTCAGCACTGCTACATCATCTCTGTGCACAGACATTCATGTCTGTACACAGGGAATGAGCAGACTGAGAACAATCTCAGCACTGCTACATCAGGCAGCAGGCAGGCTCTAGGACCCTGGAGCTGCACAGAGAAGACAGCTGGACTCGGCTCGCAAAGAAACAGCAGTTATCTGCGAGTCTCCCTGCTATCACTGGCACAGTAGCCAGTGATTACTCGCACAAGTCTAATGCAAACAATGGCAATCCTAGTTTTGTCAGCGTTTCTGACAAAACTAGGATTGATATTGATTTGCATTGGACTCGTGCGAGTAATCACTGGGAAACTCGCAGAGTACCGAGTCCTGCGAGTCCCTTACTACTCGCCGAGTAACGAGTCCTAGCGAGTAGATTCGCCCATCCCTACTTCTGACCTTATCATTCAAAATTTCAATGACCATAACTGCATGCCTGCTTCTATCACTGCTATTTCTTTCCTAGAAATAAAATGCCAACAGGGGACAGTGATAGAAGCAGGGTGAGTGATTGCCGCACTTCCCTTCAGCTTCTATCACTGCCCTCAAACGATTTATCATCAGTGGGATGGTGATAGAAAAAGCATGAGTGACACCAGTGATGCCTACTGATGACAATTCATTTGAGGGTGGTGATAGAAGCAGGGTGGGTGACAGCAGTACTGCCCCACAACTTTAATCACTGCCCTCAAACAAATTATCATCAGTGGGGTGGTCATAGAATAACCATGAGTAACATCAGTGATGCCTACTGATGACAGTTCCTTTGAGGGTGGTGATAGAAGCTGTGGGGCGGTGCTGATGTCACTCACCCTGCTTCTATCACTGCCTCTGATGATGTCTCATTTCAGAAAAAGAAATGGCAGGCTGTGAGGGCAGAAGTATGACAACAGGCAGTGAAAATTCAGGTAGTTGGCATCCTCTTTAAAAGTGACATTATCAAGTGACAGCAGTGACAAAGCTGTGGTAAGTGACCACAGCGCTGGCTCCTGATGACATCTTGTTCAGTGGTGGTGATAAATGCTGCGGAGAATTGACTGCAGGAACATCCTTTGGTGACATTCTGTTTGAGACTCCTTTCAAACGAAATGTCAAAGGAGATAAAGTAAAAAAGCATAGATGTTGGGATTGGCTGTATAGTTAGAATGGTAGCGTTATTTCATTATAAAGCAAATTGTGAGAAATCTGCACCAAAAACACAACAAAAATGCAGTGTGTGCACATGGCCTTAAAGGTACCATCAAACGCAGCGATATGGCTTCCATATCGCCGTAAATTCATGCATTTCGGCAATGTGGAAGCGACATCGCCTGTGCGTAGTGGCATGAGACAGGGAGATTTTACGGAGAGAAATCGCCGGTGGAGCGTTGCCTAATCTCTCTGCTCTGCAGTGAAATCAGGCGATATCCAGCAGTCGATCTCAGCGCTTCGTGGCGTGTGACAGGGCGATAGCGATGTAGAAAGCGAGCTCAGACCATCTGGAATCAATCCCGTATGCGTGCCTGAGCGTTCTGTTTTCCGCGCCCCGTCTTTGGCAATTGGTGGCTCGGTGGTAACGCAGTTGTGTCGGCCAATCGGAGTGGTAGGGGCGTGGTGAAAAACACTGGCACGCCTGTCTCCTCGCCGTACTCACACTCTACGCCCACAATACAGATGAGGTGGCGGCGATGTGGAAAAGGGAAATTGCTTCCGGTCTTCTGCAGGCGATTTCCGGAATGCAGGATCGACGTAGAACGCAGACGAGATCTCTATGTGTGACAGGGCAACGGCCATGTGCAAAAAAGTTCCCGAAAGGTGAGCGCTCACGTCAAATTGCCGGCGATATGGAAGCCATATCGCTGCGTGTGACGGTACCTTAAAAGTAGAGATAGCCTGTAGAGCTTCATTGAGTGCATACACACAGGATAGCAACCATGGTCATCAACAATGACAAAGTCTATGCGGTCTAGGCTTTTGCAATATTTTTCTGGTGTAAAAAAGTTCTATTTTTTCTACACCATTTTCCACACCATTCTGCAACCACTCTTGAAATATAGGTGTGAAAATGTCGAGTCACAGCCGCCGCTCCTGGTGTCTGTTATTGTCTACAATCTACAGCGTTGGCGTCAGCGCTGCAGGAAATCAGTGAGCTCAGCCATTCTGCCTGGGTTGATGGCACGAGCCACCGAGGTCATTTGATTGGCTGCAGCGCTGTTAATGTGACTTCAGCACTGCAGACAATCACAGACACTGAGAGCAATATTGGAGACAGTGCTGGGCCGGGGGAAGTTGAGTAAATCACAGTTTCATTTTTTTAGGCAAACTGCAATTGGAAAACCTTTTCAAGAAACATTGCTTTAAAGGGAACCTGTCATGTTATTATTATTATTATTTAATTATCTATTTATATAGCGCCATTAGATTCCATGGCGCTTTACATATGGAAAGGGTAGACGAGGACAAGTACAATATTTATGGACAATACAGGTATTAGAGGGGAGAGGACCCCGTCTGCGAGGGCTCAAAGTCTATGAGGGATGGGTGGGGATACAGTAGAAAAGGGTAGTGCCGATCGTGGTGGACCCGGTCTCATTCCAGCTTGTAGGCTTGTCGGAAGAGGTGAGTCTTCAGGTTTCTTTTGAAGGTTCCCAGGGTAGGCAAGTGTCTGATATGTTGGGGGAGAGAGTTCCAGAGTATGGCAGATGCACGGGAGAAATCCTGTACGCGGTTGTGAGAAGATGAGATGAGAGGGGAGTAGAGGAGGAGCTCTTGGGAGGATCGTAGGTTGCTTGAGGGTAGGTACCATTAGACCATGTTTGAGATGTAAGGAGGGGACAGGTTGTGGATGGCCTTGTATGTCATGGTTAGTGTTTTAAACCGAGATCTCTGTGAAGTGGGGAGCCAGTAAAGGGCTTGGCAGAGGGCGGAGATGGGGGAGTAGCGGGAAGACAGGTGGATTAGTCAAGCAGCGGAGTTTAGGATAGATTGGAGAGGTGCAAGGGAGGTAGCGGGGAGGCCGGTAAGCAGGAGGTTGCAGTAGTCAAGGCGGGAGATGATGAAAGCCTGAATAAGTGTTTTAGCAGTGTCGTGGTCAAGGAAAGTGAGAATCCTGGAAATGTTTTTGAGCTACAGTCAGCAGGAGGTGGCGAGGGTCTGGATGTGGGGCTTGAAGGAGAGGAAAGAGTCAAGGATTACCCCGAGTAACTTGGCGTGGGGGACTGGAGAGAGAGAGCAGTAATTGACAAGGATGGCTAGGTCAGGTAGTGGGGGAGAGCAGCTTGGGGGGAATACGATGAACTCAGTTTTGTCCATGTTCAACTTAAGGAAATGAGTGGAGAAGAAGGATGAGATGGGGGACAGGCATTACGGAATTAGATAGTGGGTAGGGCAAAGAGGAGGTGTGAGAGTGGGTGACGCTGAAAGTCCAGTCTGTTAGGTATTAGGTGATCCAGGAGAGGGCTAGGTCAGTTATACCAAGAGATTTCAGGATTTGAAGTAGAAGGGAATGTTCAACAGTGTCGAAGGTGGCAGATAGGTCGAGGAGGAGAAGGACGGAGTAGTGTTGTTTGCTCTTGGCGGTCAGTAGGTCGTTGGTGACTTTGGTTAGGGCTGTTTCGGTGGAGAGGTGTGAAAAAAGAGATATTAACCGGCACATATGGGGTTAATCTGCATGATAAAGGGGTTGTCCAGTCTAAAATGATAATTCTGCAGTGACTCTGTATTACTGTATGTCACAAATATATGGGGTGAAACCACCTGGTAGATCAATATTGTTGATGCAGCTACATGGAAGCTGTCAAGGCATAAACGTTAAGAGAAAATAACTTCTGTATAAGGAACATACACCAAAAATGCAGTGTAAAGCAGTGATTTTATTGTGATGAAACCGAATGGCAGAACCAAGGATTAAGAACAATTAAAAGCAACTTGGGTCCAGGAAACATACCCCCAAAATCATGTTAATGCAATGAAAATGAATGGCACAATAAAAATACAAAAACTGGGCTACTGTGTAGTTAAATGGTAAGAGCTAACATATTAACCCTTGAACACATCATCATGTACAATAAGGGTGCGTGCACACAATCAGTATATGCAGCGCCTTGCCACTGCGTCCAAGACACAGCGTAGTACAGTATCAGCATAGTGGATGGGATTTCAAGAAATCCCATCCTCACTATGCTTAAGGCTATGTGCGCACTTGCCGGGTGTTGGGCGGTTTAGCTGTGTAAACCGCCGGTTTGTTTACATTAGTTTTATTTAAATTTATGTTAATCCAAACCGGCGTTTGGATTAACATTAAAACCAATGTAAACCGACCAAGGCTGTGCACACACCGGCGGTTTACACAGCCTCATCCGTTGCTAACCCGCAGGTTTCCCAGCGGGTTAGCAAAGAATGAGCATGTTCTATAAAACGCCGGTTCTTCAGTGGCTGCAAGCAGAATCATGTGCTGCTTCCAGCCGCTGCAGAATCGCCGCCGAGAAGCCGCTGTGCAACCGCCGGCTACCGCCCGTCACCCGCCCGGCTCCCACCGCACATACCCGCCAGGAAGCCGGTGGACGGCGCCGGAGCATCCTGGCGGGTTCCGCCCAGCCGCCGCCGACCAACCCGCCGGTAATGTGCACATACCCTAACCCGACCACAGTGTTTTTTCAGGCTGGAGGCTGGAGAAGGACTCGAGCAGCCTGCCATACTGCACACTGCAGGAGAGAGACCTACTAAGAAAGCACAGCAGGGAGGCCTCAGAACTTGCTGAGTGAGGAGATCCCCGAGTTGCTCCCAGGTTGCCAGATTCCATCGATATCATCGGTCCCTGTGTCGGTATCACCAGTAAAGGACTTGAGGAACCAACAAACCATGAGTTTGTCAGTTACTTTGCACCGTCCATCCTGCACTCTACACCCTTCCACATCCACTGTCCTGGGGATCCGCTCCACCCCTGGGGAGCAACTTCACCTCAGCTGCCCATCCATCATTCCCAGCGGTTCTGCAACAGCGGTGGACACTAATAGCCACAAACCACGGGTGGCGTCACAAATAGCTTTCCCTATATTAGGGCCCTTTCACATCAGCGTTTATTTGAAATCGCGGCAGATGCGGTGAAAAAAACGCATCTGCCGCGATTACCGCATACCGGCTGCACTTGCGGCGCGGTTGCGGTAATCCCCATAGAAAGTATAGGGGGACTTGCGGCAGGTGCGGCAAGTGCGGTTTTGCACTTGCGGCAAGTGCGGCTGCGAAAAAAACTGCAGTCAGCCGCGTTTTTTTTCGCGGCCGCACCTGCCGCAAGTGCAAAACCGCACTTGCCGCACCTGCCGCAAGTCCCCCTATACTTTCTATGGGGAATACCGCAACCGCGCCACAAGTGCAGCGGTTATGCGGCAGATGCGGTTTTTTCACCGCATCTGCCTCGAATTTCAAAAAACGCTGATGTGAAAGGGCCCTTACTTGTTCTGACTTGACTGCAGCCCAGCTTTCGTTCTGACCCTTTTGTTACCAGCTGTTATTGTACATGATGATGTTTTCAATGGTTAATTTGTTAACTATACAGTAGTCCAGTTTTTGTATTTTCATTGTGCCATTGGTGTTTCATTGCTTTAACACGATTGTGGGGGTATGTCTCCTGGACCCAACTTGCTTTTAATTGTTATTAATCCTTGATTTTGCCATTCTGTTTCATCACAATAAAATCACTGTTTTGCAATGCATTTCTGGTGCGCGCTTCTTATACGGAAGTTCTTTTCTCTTGACTAATCTGTATTTCTCTATGTGACTGCAGACTTAACAATCATCCCAGCGCCCGAACTGGGCTCTGTGAGGATTCAGCATTTTGTAAGCCTAGAACGGAGTGCAATTTTGCAGTATACATGTTCCCAGCAAAACAAGCCTATTAAGCACAGCATTAATTAATACAAGTGTATGGAGTTGGCATGTCCAACTATTGGGCACGGCTAACTAACAGCCTTGCTTCATACACTTGTATTGAGTGAGACCGCACTCACATGGGGGTACCCAGCGAGGGGCAGGGGGGAACAGCTGCCCCCTCTTAGAAGCCTGGCTGGCTCCATTCTCCCTCCTAGCATGGGCGCACCTATCATGAGGCCATCTGAATAGGTTGCCTCGGGCAGCGATGACCAGAGGGCGGCATCGGCGGAGGGCACCTGCTACTAGCGTGGGTTCCCCACAGATGCTGCTCCCGCTCCTGTAGTGTTAGGCTGCCGCTCTGCAGATCAGGACATCGGGGAGCGATGACATCATCACACAGTGCCAGCGCTGCCCAGGTCCTGCTGACCGGAGCTGCAAGCAGAGAACATCGAGGAACTAGGAGAGAGTTGACTATTTACATTTTTTTTTATCAATTTGTCCACTGATGGGAGATAATGTGTATGGGTATGAAATGGTGCATAATATGTGATGGAGTCTTATGGGGGTGCATTATATGTGATGGAGTACTATGAGGATGTATAATATGTGATGGAGTTCTATGGAGGTGTGCATTATACTGTATGGAGTACTATGGGGGTGCATTATAGTATATGGAGGACTATGGTGATGCATTATACTATATGGAGGATTATATGGAGCAAATTATACTATATAGAATTCATTATAACATTTGGAGGGCTCTGTGGGGGCATGATAATACATGGAGGGCTATTTGAGGGCTGTGTTGGGTGCCATACTGTGAAGAGGTGTAGGGTCCATTACACTACATGGAGGGCTGTGTCGGGGTCACAGTTGGGGATCATACTGTGCCGGGGTAGTTGAAGGGTGTACAGTAGGGTCTTCATACTGTGTGTGTGGAGAAATTCACAGTGGCGGATGATACAGTATTTGGGGGGCACTTTTGTTGGCATCACACTTTATAGGGGCAATGAAAGGGAAATCTAGGGCCTCCAATAGGAGGAAAAGTACTTTGTAACAACTGCAAAATTGTGAGATATGTATCCCAGTCAAATATTTTTTTCTTTTTTTGTGTGGGGGAGGGCAATTAGAATTTCTACAATGAGGTCCCATGATTTCTATGTACACCCCTGGTGCAGGATGCATTGTCCCTATGCTTGCACACCACGTCCATTGCCGCCCCTCAGTACATACAGGTATCCATCCATGTGTCTCCCGAGTGGCGGTTGGTCAGTGGCGCTCATCTCCTTTTGCGGTCCCACATCCCTTACTCAACTCAATTGGAGAGCCCCTGCTATTAACTCCGGACAACCCAGTGTGCGGCACTTGTGATTGGCTAAGCATTAAGGGAGAAGGAGGCATGGTCTGTTGGGGAAGACACGCCATTTTAACAGCTTAGTGCAGTGGCGGCTTGTTGATGCTCAGACTGCAGGTCGTTGCATGTGGTGTGTGGACGGTGCTACATGGTTGTTAGTGCCAGGTAGCTGCCACTTTGGAGCTGCCCAGAGTTTTGTAGGTGTGTGCCAGAGATAATAAGTTGGCAATCAGTGCTGCCTCCTGTGCTATAAGGATGCAGGACTGTGTCTGCCTACAGGACCACCGCTCAGCCAGCCATCATTGTGTGTCTGTCCGCTTGTACCAAGCCTGCCATTGCCAGTAATAATCCTTGTTCTGGATTTTTCTGTGAAGTTCTTGTATGTGCCTGTGATGGCGCTGACATCCTTATATTTGGGGGAGGGGGGGTCGCCGCTTTGAAGTTCGCCTCAAAGAAGGGAAAGAATGATTGTGGTCAAAGGTGGAGCGCTCAAGCTCTGTGACAAGGGATAAGATGACAATGGGGGCAAACTAGTGGATAACAAACCTCTTTTATTAAACACCAATACGCATTTCAACAGCGGTCCGCTGTCTTCCTCAGTTGGATTTAGGTAAATGCAACTGAGGAAGACAGTGGACCGCTGTTGAAACGCGTATTGGTGTTTACCAAAAGAGGTTTGTTATCCTCTAGTTTGCCCCCATTGTCATCTTATCCCTTGTCCCAGTGCCTGTGCGCTCCACCTTTGACCATAATCATTCTTTCACCGGCACACAGATCTTCAGTTTATTGGTCCAGCCAGGTTACAGACTCAATATGGTGAGGGAAGGGAGTGTGGAGTGCAGACGACGGGCACCGTTTAGCGTCGGGATGCGGAAGGGGCGGCATCCCGCCGTGAACTGGTGCCCGTCGTCTGCACTCCACACTCCCTTCCCTCACCATATTGAGTCTGTAACCTGGCTGGACCAATAAACTGAAGATCTGTGTACCGGTGAGTGCCGCTTATTTCTTCTTCGTATGGATTATGTCTGATGAACTTTATATATAGCGTGCAACACCGGTCAGGAGTGTCTGCACCCGGTCCACACTGGATCTACACATAGGTGCAGCAGATTGAAGTGCAACAAACCGCAGTGCCCAGTGCCTCCCTCTACCTCTGACAATCATTCTTTCCCTTCATTGTGTAATCCCCTTGTGGGGTTGTGGCTGGAGCTGCTGGCATCTGCAGGTGATCATCCCCGAGAGAAGGACCTGTTGCGACGTCACTGTGACGAGCGAGTCGCATGATCGGAATCCATCACATGACCTGGACCATGAAACAGGCCGATGGGCAAACGAGAGCAGCATTCAATCATTCTAACACCGGAGTTGTGCAGGGGTGCGCAACCTGGTGAGCAGCCATTCCCCTCACACCTTGATTAAAAGCCCCACTAGACCACCAGGTACCTCTCATGTGTGTGCTCACTGTTTCTCTTTGAAGTTCACTTCAGGCAGCAGAGAGGCTAGATTCATCCCTGCCTCCTCGCTGGCTTTCAGCATGCCCCATTGGGCATCAGCATTCCTTTTGTTTTTTCCACCTCTTTTGGAAAATTCCTGCCTCCTGTGATACTCTGAACGTCATATCCGGCCCAGTACATTGTGGGGGCTGATCACATGTTCGGCCCGGCTTTAATATGCACACTGCGCATGCTAACGACCATGGCTTGCCCCCCAATAGTTTTGATCCTGGGTACGCGCATGCACGCTTACTAGCCGTGGTCTCCAGCCGCCGTGGCTTGGAACATCCATAATGCATAACTGCAGTCCGTTCTCGGTATATAAACATAGTGTGAGCACTGGGAGGATTGATAATTTTGCAGTCACACAAAGGGACTGCAGAATTATTATTTTAGACCGAACATCCCCTTTAATAGTATTGTGAACCTGCCCTGCGGGAGCCCTTAGAGCCTCGCTGCTAGAAAGAAATACATTTTTATACTTCTCAGCTGCATTTGGCATCTAGCTATAGACAAGATGCCGCCACAGGTTCAGTCATCGCTCTATGTATAGTGAGCAGAGCGGTAACTGCACCCTTGGCATTGACTGACAGTCTACTCTAGTGCTCTACCAGGCTCTCGAGTTGGGACTGACTGCTGACTTTAAAGCTTTACTGCTCCTTTGGCATGGACTGACAGCTGACTCTAATGGTGGGTGCTCACTATACCTGACCGATGACGGAACCCATGGGGGATGCTAACTCGATGACTGGAAGCCAAACATAGCCGGGGTTAATAACCTTAATTTCCTTCTGGTATCGGGACTCTCAGTGTTGGCGCTTGGCAGGTTCAGAACGCTATTAGCCTGCATACTAACACCATATCTGCAAGTTAATAGCGCTTTTCCACATGACAGGTTCTTTAATGCTGCTCACTAGCGTTGCTGGTTTGGGGGCACTGGGGGCGAGCATAAGGGGCCCATTGCCCGCCCCCTGGGGGGGCCCCGCACCCCTTGGGGGCCCCGTGCCCCGTGCTGGCAGCCAGCCAGAGAGTAGGGAGCTCTGCCCGCCCCTCCTCTCCTCCTCCTTACAGCAGACGTACGGTGGCCGCGGTGAGTGTGCACCCGCCCCCCCCGGCCCTCACATGGGGGGCCTGGGTGCAGATCTTGCACCCGGGCCCGGAGCAGGCTAGCTACGCCACTGATGCTGCTATAACAATGCCATAGGATACTTTCATTTAGTTCCAACTTATTTAAGACATCGCAGTCTACAAAATATGTAAGTGGCCACACAACTTATCCATGAAGTGTTCAAATGATACACTTAAGTAAAACTTCCATACAGGGTACAGATATATACCGTTATACACGTTACAAAGTGTTTAAAGTATGAAGTACACAATAATCCATAACGTTCTACATGACATAATAATTACAGTTATGTGTCTTTCAGATTCCATCATTACCTTTAACATAAAGAAAGACTGGACCGTACAGGTAGGTGTGAACATGACAGATATCAGGTCTTACCATAAACTCTGGAGACCACAAGGCAGAATGTGATGACGATCACCAGAAGACCGAACCCCGCGCTGTAGTCATCCAGGAGAACCAGCCAGTACATTCCACCCTTGGAGATACAGATAACACATCTGGTATAGCAATTACAAGCAATGAATACATTTTTATATTGTTTTTAAGTAAAGTAAGTCATCATGTCGGCTGTGGGCTCTAAGTATAGAGAAGTAACTGGAAACTCTTGTGCTCCGGTGCAACATCTGTAATCAAACCCCCAATTACCATGTGCCATTAATAATATTGGTGTCTTTTTTATAAAGGAGAACTATACTATCAAGTGACTTTTTAGTACGGAATGTTACCTGTGTACATGAGGAATAATACAATTTTTTTTATCATTGTACGACTTACCATATTTTTCAGACCAGAAGATGCACTTTTCCCCCCAAATTTGGGAGAAAAATGGCAGGTAATTCTTATAGTACATATGTACCTGGCTCGTTATCAATGTGGGGGGGTGGAGCGGGTCACAGTAGGCAGGAGAAGGGTCACCGCTGCAATAAGCCAATGGCTGGGGCAAACACATAAGCCCTCTTTAAAGAAGATAAATATTCACTGCTCCCCACGCCCTTCATCCTGCTCACCTCTTGAGATTTAAGTACGGTAGTTTACAGCATTCAACTGGGAGAAGGGGCAGTAAGAAAGTGGAGGAGGCAGGAGGCAGTGGAAAGGAAAGTGGCTCATAAGTGGAGAAAGATTACTCTGTACTACTGATTTATTCAAGATTTGTTGAAACAACAGTGACCATTAAAGGCATCAGGCCTGGGTGCATCTTTGGGTTTTGCACTGATATAGCTACATCCCTGCCAGGAATCATTTAGGTCTTTTCGGGTAACACAATTTCATCTATCAGAACTCACCTAGTATGGATAACCCTAAAAAGATAACTTCATAGTTAGTCCTGACTTGTCTCTTATCTTATCTCTTCATCTCTGTTCTAAAGGTAGCTTTACACAGATGTTTCATACATTTATTTACATTTCACCCTCTTCTAAACCATGGATGTTATCTGGTATAGTATCTTCTACACCCAGTATTTACTACAGACGTTTCATCTAAACTCTCGTTTCCTTCCCACAACATCTTATTGAATGATGTGCTTACAGCGCTATCCGCTATCTAGAACTAACAGTACAAATCTCTACAAATTTGGAAGGAATATCAACCATCACCTTTTATCTCTGTCTTCATCGTTTCCAACTTGTCCTTTTCTGATATTTCATATAAAGAAGTTACACATTATTTTTTATGTAACAGTTTTTTTATACTTAGTCCTTGTCCTACTCCTAAATCTATCTAGCCCTAAACCAAAGCCTAACCCTGGCCCTAAATCTAACTCTATACTGAAACCTAACCCAATCCCTAGGCCTAGCCCAAAGCCTAACTCTAGCCATAAATCTAACCTTATATCTATGCCTAACTCATTCCCTAGCCCTAACCCAAAGCCTAACCATAATCCTAAATCTAACTCTATATATAAGCCTAATCCAATCCCTATTCCTAACCAAAAGCCTAACCCTAGCCCTAAATCTAACTCTATACCTAAATCTAACTCAATTCCTAGACCTTACCCTAGCCCTAAATCTAACTCTAGACCTAACTCAATTCCTAGTCCTAACCCAATGCAGTCCCTAGCCCTAAATCAAACTCTATATCTAAATCTAACTCAATTCCTAGCCCTAACCCAAAATGTATCTCTAGCCTAAATCTAACTCTATACCTCAGCCTAAACCAATCCCTGTTCCTAACCAAAAGCCTAACCTTAGCCCTAAATGTAACTCTATACCTAAGCCTAAACCAATCCTTGTTCCTAACCAAAAGCCTAACCCTAGCCCTAAATCTAACTCTATACCTAAGCCTAACCCAACCCAACCCTTAGCTCTAACCCAATACCTAACCCTGGTCCTAAATCTAACTCTATATCTAAGCCTAAACCAATCTCTAGCCCTAACCCAAAGTTTATCCCTAGCCTAAATCTAACTCTATACCTCAGCCTAACCCACTCCCTAGCCCTAACCCAAAGCCTAACCTTAGCCCCAATTCTAACCTTATATCTAAGCTTAACCCATCCCCTAGCCCAAAGCCTAACCCTAGCCCTAAATCTAATGCTATATCTAAGACTAACTCAATTCCTAGCCCTAAACCAAAGCCTAAGTCTAGCCCTAAATCTAATCCTGTATCTAATCTTAACCCAATCCCTAGACCAAAGCCTAACTCTAGCCTAAATCTAATCTTGTATCTAATCTTAACCCAATCCCTAGACCAAAGCCTAACTCTAGCCTAAATCTAATCCTGTATCTAATCTTAACCCAATCCCTAGCCCAAAGCCTAACCCTAGCCCTAACTCTAACCCTATTTCTAAACCTAACTCAATTCCTAGCCCTAACCCAAAGCCTAACCCTAGCCCTAAATTTAACCCTACATCTAAACCAGGCTAATCATAAAACAATCCCTAATCCTAGTAAAAGTTAGGTAAGGTGTAAAAATTTGACAACAGTTTATGCAGAGGGTGTTCTTGGCTACTGTGCTCTGCATAGCCAGCAACCGGAAAGACAAGGCTGACTTTATTATGCTGAGCTTTGTCAATTTGATCACTAACTATGCAGAGCGCAGCAACCGATGAAAAACTCATCTACATAATGTGCCCTTCATATGCATTTCTAGGTGAGCAGCACTGACTGCATGTTGGCAGGCGCTGATTGCTTTACAGTGCTGCCTGCATCCTAAAGAGGCGGGAGATGCCCAGTTCATGCAATATGGCCGCACCCGCCCGCCCACTTCTCCCACAGATTACATTTTAAACCAATGATACTAATATGTTAAACATTTTGTATGAGAGTATAACAACATGGTTGCTTTCTTCTGGAAACAGTGCCACTCTAGTCCATAGGCAGTATATGGTATTACAGTCAATAGCTATACAGGTGTACGGCGCTAAAATGCAATAGTAGTGACAGCCCATGGGCAAGAGTGGCACCGCTTTAAAGAAGAAAGCAAGCATGTTTCTCTATTCCCATACAATTTATTTAATTTCACCCTGATAAGAAATGATGTCGAAGAGATAGGACTTACATCGGTTGTAAGGATCAATCCCAGCAGGAATAAAGCCACGCAGATAATAAGGGAAAAAAATGCCTTCTTTGGTCTGAGGTAGTAGGGAAACTCATCCGTGATGGCCGTCACTATGGTCTCCATGAAGGCAAACTGTGGATGAAGCAAATGATACACTTTATACATTCTTATATACCACAGTATAAGGAGAGGTAACTAAAACTATATAGAGGTAACTTACCTGACTGTCTAACCCGAGGGTCAGAAGCATAAAGAAAAAGAGAAATGACCAAAAAGGTGATAGTGGAAGCATGGTCATGGCCTGCGGGTACACTACAAAGGCCAGACCTGGACCTATGGGCAAAAGAATAAATAAGAATAATCATTTTCTTTCTATAGCGCCAAAATATTCCACAACACTTTACAAATTAATATGCAAATAATATGATCCTATGCTTCCTGTTCTGTTTAGACAACATATTGTTACGACGAAAGAGGAGATGCCTGGCGTGCGGCACAAAAGTAGGAAAAAGCCATGGAAAAAGGATTCCAGATGATAGGGAGAGGGGATAGGGGTGATCCCTTAACTCCCAGCTGAACCTGTACTTCCTATTGTCCCTAGATGGGTCCTTCCCCCCATGTGAGATCATGTGTCTAGGCCCTGGCTTACCCTGGGCTAGTAAATAGGGCAGCAAGACGCTAAACTGCAGCAATAAGACAACACTGGGAAATTGACAATCAACTGGGAATAAAAGAACTAATGGAACTTCATAGCTTCCAAAAGGACAACTTCTGGTAGGTCAGCATAGAAGAACTATAACTGGCACATGAGAGAGTAAAGAGTGAGTTTAAATAATAATAGGGAGTGGCAGCAAGGAGCAGCAGCTGAGATTAGAGCTGTATGGAATCTCAGCAGGATCAAAAAGTAACTCTTAACCTCT
This sequence comes from Allobates femoralis, assembly GCA_033576535.1. NCBI lineage: Eukaryota > Metazoa > Chordata > Amphibia > Anura > Aromobatidae > Allobates > Allobates femoralis. Next base: position 603,002,531 of record JARQOC010000004.1, read on the forward strand.
TCAACACCAAATTAAATCCACTCCAATCGTGTTAATCGCTGTGCCGATTCCAAAGAGGACTTGCAATCTGCTAATTGCCGAGACCTTCTAGATACTGCAGAGGTCTCAGCCAGATGTGACACATGTAAGCTTTACTGTATAGGTTTTGACACAGTAAGCAGAGTCATCTCTTTGTTAGAAAATTGTCAAATCCATGACCGCTCTTTTATACTATTCAAGTTATACCTAAGGTTGGATATTAACATTAAACACTGTATAATGTGTAAATCTGTATCCATATTTTTATGTGAAAGCTCTCAGAATATGGGCTCTAGGATGTATAAAAAATGACATTTTATTTAGTTTTTTTGTTGTCACCGCCATCAATTAGTCAGATCAGAGAGGGGCTACAAAAAGAATTTCTCTAAACTCAAATTTTATGTGCATTATACAATGCTTCACTTTTCTTGTGGTTGTTCTGCTGGAAAATTAAAAAACTTATGACAGTCGCCATTAATTATTGGGTCTTAACGCCTTCAAGAGGAGTTAAATACATTGCAAGAATCCCCAAGGTATCCTGATTTTGCCACTCTTTTCCTTTTTGTGCAGCGTCACTCCATTACTAAGATAATCACATTTGTTTATTCTGAAGTGCTATATGGGAAATCTCTGTTTTACGTCCAACTGTGCGTTTCTTTGGAGTCTTCTCATGGGGCACACTGCTGATCTAGCAGTCTCAGATGCTAATGAGCTGCGATTGTCATCGTCTGAGGGAAAGGGAAGAAAACGAATGCCCCTGGAGAAGACTCTGAAGAAACGCCCAGCTGCACTACAAGCAGAAATTTCACATAGCGTGCTGCAAAGCAGCAAAAGTGAATTTCTCTGCAAAGAAGTGATGCAGCACAAAACAAATAAAGTGTCAAAATCAGGGGAACTCAAAGATTTTTATAAGATGTTTAATTTTTTTAAGCAAGTAACAAGTCCTCTTTGCTTTTAACTGTTCTACAGTCTAAGGCCGGCTTCACATCACGGTTTTGTGGTGTCATGCTGTGTCTGGTGTTTTGCAGGAAGCACCGGATACAGCCTGACAGCTCCAGAAAAACAGATTCGGAGGGCAAATATCCTTAAGCTCGTAACTGAGCGGGATAGTGATTGAAAGGGCCACTTCCTTTGGACACTGAGCTGTAGGCTGATTTTCTTCTAAGGGAAAAAAAAAAAAAAGATTTAAATCTGATTTTCTAGCGAGTGTGACGAGCTGCGTGTGACAGAGCAAGTGCGACAGAAGTAAGTGTGTGACTTGTGATTCAGTGAGGAGGTGTTTGGGAATCCTGCAACAAATACCTGTGTGAATTGCTGACTGTTTTTTTTTGCCTTTTTAATTTTATTGGGCTTTCTTAACTTTCTTTTCTCTCTACAAGTTTATAGTCTCTTATTTTACTACCTGTAAGTTAAAGGGTTAACTACTTTGCACTTAAAACCTGTGGTATAGCTATACTTACAAGGGGTTAATTAAGGGTGGGGATGCATAATTAAGGGTTTATAAGAAGCAGCTGGTTGGGTCTTCCAGTCCTTTGGAAGTACACTGAGCTGTAGGCTGATTTTCTTCTAAGGGAAAAAAAAAAGATTTAAATCTGATTTCCTAGCGAGTGTGACGAGCTGCGTGTGACAGAGCAAGTGCGACAGAAGTAAGTGTGTGACTTGTGATTAAGTGACTTTGGATTAAGGGAGTTTGGAAGGGAGGTCTTACTGAATTGCTGGTTGTATTTAATTAATACTTTGCATTTCTTTTTACTTATCATTTCTGTCCGGTCCAATCCCCATTAGGAAATGAGCTCCATGATTGGCAATGCCATCCAGTGTACATCTTGCCACATGTATGCAATCATTGAACAGCCTGTTGAGGGTGCATACTGCTGTGTGAGATGTGAGTACATTGTGCATTTGGAAGCCCAGATACTGGATCTAAATGAACAACTGACAACGCTGAGATCCATAGACAATATGGGAAGGAGTCTGCTGCTCACTGAACAGCTGCTCAATGGGATAGATGTGGGGGAGGATGGTAGTATGGAGCTGCAGGACCGTCAGGTAGCCAGCTGGGTGACAGTTAGAAGGCGGGGTAGAGCGAAGGGTGCCAGGGAGGCTAGCCCTGATCTGGCACACCCCAATAAATTTGCTATGTTGGCAGATGAGGGGGGTGTGAGTTCAAGGATAGCACTGCTGCAGCAGGGCATGACCTCTGAAAGCCAGAGGAGTGTCTGCTCCAGTAAGGGGGAAAACAGGAGAGAAGGGCAGGCCAGACAGGTGCTGGTAGTGGGGGACTCAATTATTAGGGGAATAGTTAGGGCAATCTGTCACAACGACAGGGATCATCGAACAGTGTGCTGCCTACCGGGCGCTCGATTCCGGCACATCGCTGAGCGGGTTGACAGATTACTGGGAGGGGCTGGTGAGGACCCAGCGGTCATGGTGCACATTGGCACAAATGACAAAGTTAGAGGTAGGTGGAAGGTCCTTAAAGATGATTTCAGGGAATTAGGCTGCAAGCTTAAGGCAAGGACCTCCAAGGTAGTATTCTCTGAAATACTGCCTGTACCACGTGCCACACCAGAGAGGCAACGGGAGATTAGGGAGATAAATAAGTCGCTCAGGAATTGGTGTAGGAAGGAGGGGTTTGGGTTCCTGGAGAACTGGGCCGACTTCTCTGTTGGCTACAGGTTCTATGCTAGGGACGGGCTGCACCTCAATGGGGAGGGTGCAGCTGTGCTGGGGGAGAAAATGGCTAGAAGGTTGGAGGGGTGTTTAAACTAGGGATTGGGGGGGAGGGTATTCATTGTATAGGAGGGGAAGATAGTGTAAATAGTAACCTGGGCACAAGTAATAAAATTGGGGGTGGCATGGGGGGTGGGGTTAGAACAGTCAATCTAGTAGGAAGGAATAGAGGTAAAGAGAGATGCATAAAGTGCATGTACACTAATGCCAGAAGCCTCACCAACAAAATGGAGGAATTAGAATTGATTTTGTTGGAAAATAATTATGACATGGTGTGGATTTCGGAGACTTGGCTGGACGAGAGCCATGACTGGGCTGTTAATTTACAGGGCTATTGTCTGTTCAGAAATGACCGTACAAATAGGCGAGGAGGAGGTGTATGTTTATACGTAAAATCATCCTTAAAACCCATCCTGCGTGATAATATAGGTGAATCTAATGGAAATGTAGAGTCCCTGTGGGTGGAGATAAGGGGAGGGAGAAAAAATAATAAATTACTGATAGGGGTTTGTTATAAGTCCCCAACAATAATGGAAGTGGAGGAGAATATCCTCATAAAGCAAATAGATGAAGCAGCGACTCAGGGAGAAGTTATTATTGTGGGGGACTTCAACTACCCTGAAATACATTGGGGATCAGAAACCTGCAGTTCCAGCAAGGGTAATAAGAAGTTTTTGAAAACTATGAGAGACAATTACCTTTCACAACTGGTTCAGGACCCAACAAGAAGGGGGGCACTGCTGGACCTAATATTAACCAACAGGCCGGACCGCATATCAAATATACGGGTTGGAGGTCACTTGGGTAATAGTGATCATAACTTAATAAGCTTTCAAGTATCCTTTACTAAGACGTGTAGTAGAGGGGCTACAAGGACACTAAACTTCAGGAAGGCAAATTTCCAACGGTTGAGAGATGATCTTAGTGCAATAAACTGGGACGATGTCCTGAGACATAAAAGTACACAACACAAATGGGAGACGTTTATTAGCATCCTGAATAGGACCTGTGCACAATATATGCCCTATGGGAATAAGCATGCTAGAAATAGGAGGAAACCACTATGGCTAAATAAAGCGGTAAGAGGTGCAATATGTGACAAAAAGAAAGCATTTAGGGAATTAAAGCAAGTAGGTAGTGATGAGGCATTAAATAAATACAGAAAATTAAATAACATTTGTAAAAAGCAAATCAAGGCAGCAAAGATTGAGACAGAGAGACTCATTGCAAGAGAAAGTAAAAATAATCCCAAAATATTTTTTAACTACATAAATAGTAAGAAACTAAAAATTGATGGTGTTGGCCCCTTTAAAAATAGTCTGGGTGAAATGGTGGATGAGGATGAGGAAAAAGCCAATATGCTAAATGACTTTTTTTCAACAGTATTTACACAAGAAAATCCCATGACAGACAATATGATCAGTGATAACAAAAATTCTCAATTAAATGTCACCTGCTTAACCCAAGAGGAATTACGGCATCGTCTAAAAATCACTAAAATTGACAAATCCCCGGGCCCGGATGAGATACACCCCAGAGTGCTGCAGGAATTAAGTACTGTCATAGATAGACCATTATTTTTAATATTTAAAGATTCCATAATAACAGGGTCTGTACCACAGGACTGGCGTATAGCAAATGTGGTGCCAATATTCAAAAAGGGGACAAAAACTGAACTTGGAAATTATAGGCCAGTAAGCTTAACCTCTACTGTGGGTAAAATCCTAGAGGGTTTTCTAAGAGATGCTATACTGGAGTATCTGAAGAAAAATAACCTCATGACCCATTATCAACATGGTTTTACGAGGGACCGTTCCTGTCAAACTAATCTAATAAGCTTCTATGAAGACGTAAGCTCTGGACTGGACCAAGGAAATGCAGTGGATGTGGTGTATATGGACTTTTCAAAAGCTTTTGATACGGTGCCACACAAAAGGTTGATACATAAAATGAGGGCAATGGGGATAGGGGAAAATATGTGTAAGTGGGTTAAGAACTGGCTTAGTGATAGGAAACAAAGGGTGGTTATTAATGGAACACACTCAGAATGGGTCACAGTTAATAGTGGGGTGCCACAGGGGTCATCGTTGGGCCCGCTTCTATTTAATATATTTATTAATGACCTTGTAGGGGGCATACAGAGTAGAATCTCAATATTTGCAGATGACACTAAACTCTGCAGGGTAATCAATACAGAGGAGGACAATTTTATATTACAGGAGGATTTATGTAAACTAGAAGCTTGGGCTGATAAATGGCAAATGAGCTTTAATGGAGATAAATGTAAAGACATGCACTTGGGCAGAGGAAACAAAAGGTATAATTATGTGCTTAATTGTAAAACACTGGGCAAAACTGTCACTGAAAAAGACCTGGGTGTATGGGTAGATGACAAACTCACATTTAGTGGCCAGTGTCAGGCAGCTGCTGCAAAGGCAAATAAAATAATGGGATGCATTAAAAGAGGCATAGATGCTCATGAGGAGAACATAATTTTACCTCTATACAAGTCACTAGTGCGACCACACTTAGAATACTGTGTACAATTCTGGTCTCCGGTGTATAAGAAAGACATAGCTGAACTAGAGCGGGTCCAGAGAAGAGCGACCAAGGTTATTAGAGGACTGGGGGGTCTGCAATACCAAGACAGGTTATTAAACTTGGGGTTATTTAGCTTGGAAAAACGAAGGCTGAGGGGTGATCTTATAATAATGTATAAATATATGAGGGGCAGTACAGAGACCTTTCTAATGATCTCTTTACTCTTAGGCCTGAGACTGGGACAAGGGGGCATCCTCTACGTCTGGAGGAAAGAAGGTTTAATCATAATCACAGACGCGGATACTTTACTGTAAGAGCAGTGAGACTATGGAACTCTCTGCCACATGATGGTGTAATGAGGGAGTCACTAATAACATGTAAGAAGGGCCTGGATGCCTTTCTTGAAAACTATAATATTATCAGTTATACATACTAGATTCTTTGATAGGGCGTTGATCCAGGGAACTAGTCTGATTGCCATATGTGGAGTCAGGAAGGAATTTTTTCCCCAATGTGGAGCTTAGTGTTGCCACATGGTTTTTTTTTGCCTTCCTCTGGATCAACATGTTAGGCTATGGGGTGAACTAGATGGACTTAAAGTCTTCCTTCAACCTTAAAAACTATGTTACTATGTTACTATGTTACTATGGTGGTTATGGTGGTCTCCACAAGGATTCCACCCCAGGGCTAATTCCTTCCCTGGAGGGATATCTGGCTAGTCCCGTGTTTGACACTCTAAAACGAGGCTCCACGGACTCCATTTGCATGTACCAGGCCTGGGGAAGTACTGATTGCAGTCACTTCAAATGGTCGTCGGCACGAAAAAGAAAAAACAAAAAACTAAACACGACCGTAATAAAAAGGGATATTGTGCTGTCTTGTCTGAAGGGAGTCCTAAGTCTCTGTAGCTTTTGGGAGGCGAAGTGTGTTCACCTGGAGACACTACACCAAGTCCTGCAGTCTCACAGCAG
>JARQOC010000004.1:603008893-603161620 GCA_033576535.1 Allobates femoralis
GGGGGTGGCTTATTATCGGGAAACACAGTAGTTGTTAAACCTATGCACATATAAGAGGATACGAGAAAATGTGATCCAATAAACCCATGAAACATTGGACAGAGATAGTAAAATACACAAAATAAAAGAAAACTACTATAACATACAAGAAAATGTATTTTATTATACACAGGCTGTGACTAAATACAGGTTTTACTAGAAGGATTGTAACTATAGGGTGAATACCATGAGATGAGTGACAACCCCAGGGGCATCTGAAAAAGAAGTCAAATCACTGAGGTTTGGACTTTGAGCACATTCCATCATTGCATGCCCGAAACACAGTAAAAGTAATCTTAGTTGCAAAAACATAACACAAATATATAATAATATAATTGTACATGTAAAACCGCTCTTGAAGGCAGTGTCATATCTCAAGAACCCCTTCTTAAATGGAAGCAGAAATCAGTCTCGATTTTTTTAAACCCACCACCCCCGAAGGTCAGTTGCTATTCCCAAGAGAATCACTTCTAACCGTATAGACGTTACATTAGACCATAAAAATGGATCATAGAATCAGTAACCGAAACAACTTATGGTTCTACAGATCATAAAAGATGTCCATGAAAGACAACGTAAACAGGAAACCAGCACTAAAGCTAAATAATTGTTACAAGGGAGCACACTGACATTATATGTTAGAGTATAAAATATTTAGGTGAAAATTTTCATTTTACTTGAGAGTCCATCGGCCCATGCCTTTTACAGTGAGTAATCCTTAATTTATAATCTTCAACCAGCTATTTACATAGACTCCAGCAGTCCTTCTCCAAAATACACATAATGCAGCATGAAGAGGCTCGGAGAAGGCGGCAGTGAAGGTGTGTAAGTGTCTGATGGGGTCACACAGCTCATAAAAGGACAGCTGCCCGACCTCATAATCCAGACAGATCCTGACTCTATCACTGGAGATCTTGTCAGGTAACTGGATCTCTTTACTGTCATGCATCACTAAATACTGATTATTATATCTCAAACTCCAGGACTTGTTATTATTTCCTATCAGTGACCGATCTCTCCTCCTGCCTAATACTGGGATAACACATCCCCACCATCCACTCCTCTGATCTACTGATCTTCATATCCCAGAAATGTCGTCCTGAGGTAAATCCCCTCCTGCTTATCACCTGATAACCCTGGAATCTCTCTGCTGTTTCTGGACGTATTTGCTGTATTTGTGTCCAGGTTACAGTTTTCAGGTCGTCTGATATAAGGAGATAATAACCAGCTGTCTTTACATCCATCAAAAGGTCTGGTGAAATAACCAGGCTCGGGGAGGGGGGGTTTGGGGAGGGGTGGTGGTAGAATTAGCAGGGGGGTGCTAGTAGAATTTGAGGAGTGGGGGGGGCAGTTATAGGGTGCTGGTAGAATTTGAGGAGCAGGGGGGGGTGTGCTAGTAGAATTTGAGGAGCGGGGGGGGGGATAGCCCCCGCAACCGCGGTAGTTATGCCACTGTGCAGGACCCTCCACATAGATCCCGCTCCTTATACCTGTTATTACCTCACATAATGTGTGTAATGTGTGTGAGATCACAGCCACATCCAGGTCATCTCCATCATGGAGCTGTCTATCATGTCCTCTTGTGTCCTCATCACCTCCCTCCTCCTCAGGATCACACAAGTCACCGGTGTCTGGATCCTGTAAGACAGTCAGTGGATCAGTCATGTTACACAGCTCCTCAATGTGCCTCATCCTCCTGGACAGCTCGTCCTTCTTTATCTCCAGCTGATGGATCAGAGCAGACAGTGACAGTGACTCTTCCTTCTCCTGCCTGGAGATCTCACTCAGGACCTTCTTCTCCAGGTCGTCCACCCGTCTCCTGATGTCTGTACACAGGGCAGTGACTCTCTCCGCTTCTCCAGAGGCTTTTTCTTGAGCTTTTCTCCATCGCTCCTCCAGACTCCGGACTCTTTCCTCAGTCTTCTCTCTCTTTGTGGTCAGTGTCTGGAGAACATTTCTCAGTTTCTTCTTCTTCTTCTTGGAGGCCTCATCCAGTGACTCCATTTTATGTCCATTATGTTTCCCAATCAAACTGCAGGACACACAGACACAGACGGCATCCTGAGTACAATAATACTTTATAGGCTCCTTATGGACAGAACATTTCCTTTTCTCCAGAGAAGTGCTGGGATCAGATAAGACGTGTTCTGCTGATTTGCTGTGAGATCTCAGGTGTTTATCACACAGAGAAGCCTCACAGTGTAGACAGGATCTAACAGCAGGTACAGGAGAGTCCACACAGTAAGTGCAGCAGATCCCGGTGATCTCCTCTTGTTCTTGCTGAGTCTCCAGGAAACGTTCTGCGACATTATGGAGATATAAGTTCCTCATCAGTGTCGGCCGCTCCTTAAACTCTTCTCTACATTCAGGACAGGAATAAACTCCAGACTGGTCCTGTGTATCCAGCACACGATCAATACAGACCCGGCAGAAGTTGTGTCCACATCTCAGCATTACAGGATCCTTAAATATAGATAAACAGATGGAGCAGAGCAGCTCGTCTCTCAGAATAGCAGACGCCATGGCTGATCGAAGAAGGAAGAAACGAAACTGAATTCCTGGACAAAGACCAAAGTTGTAGTTACACCCATTCACTTAACCCATTAATGATGCAGCACGCTTTATTTATCTCTGAGTTCTTAAAGCCATGACTTTTTCTTTTTTTCTTCTATAAAGTTGAATAAGGTATTTCTTTATGGTATGGGTTTATTTGCTACATCCACCATTTTAGGGGATAATGTGTAGCGACCGGTGGTAAGGCCGCGGGTGTGTGTGTATGATCTTTCTCAACAGAATCCCCATACTCAGGTTTAACCGATAATAACATTTCTTTACTGTAAAACATATTTATCTCACAGTCAACCGAACTATATGCGCACTTGTATATATTAGAGTCTCTGGATCTTCACTTCTGCCGGGTACGCAGCAAGAAAAGAAAACACAACAATGAAGGTATCTTTCCCTAACTTTCCCTAAAATCACGTACCAGTCTTATCACAGAAGAAGATGTCGCTCCCACGTAGCAGGCCTGGGGATCTCCTCACTCTTCTTCTTTGGTCTCCTTCTGCAGGTAACAGTCTGTCTCTCCCAGTCTCAGGGCACACCGATCAGCAGCAGAAGGGAGATCACAGCAGCACAAATGGCTCCCTTATGTCGGTCACGGCCCCTGCACATGCACTCCGGGTGCTCGGCGGGCAAGGTTTTGCAGAGCGGCCAGAGTCACAGCACCAAAGTCCAGTGGCCCAGGATCAGGCACGGGGGCTTCTGCGGGGTGATTTTTCCGGCAAGGTGTTGCAAAGTAGCCCTCTTTCAACACACATCCACAGGCAGATGTTCTCTTGTTCAACTCTGTGTCTGTACTAACCTCTTTCACTTCCTGGGTAAACAAAAGAGATGGCTGGGAGTTTCCCAGCTCTGTGATTGTACAGTCCACTGATGCCCCCTGGTGGACAAGTGCGGACTGTGCACAGTTCATTTCACTGTCAATTTCGATAATACAATCTGAATTGTACACCTCATTACATACCCCCCCACTTAAAGGTTGACAGTCCCTGTCAACAACCATCGGCTCCAAGGCAGTGATGGCCGTTGATATCATAGGGATTGCTCTCCGGCGGAGTAGGGACCTCTGTCGGGGGAAACCGTCATCCCCCCGTTCACCTTCGCTCCCTTGTTCAGGGCTCACAATATCTCCAATAAACTCAGTCACATTTTCTACCCGGGGAGAGTAGGATCGCGCGGCGGTAGCGGCGCCGGTTGGGGGCAAATCTGCTTCCTTTAACGGGAACACCCCCGGGACCGGTGACGTCGGCGGCCTCTGTACCCTTCTCTCCCTTCACAACATCAAACTGTACCACCTCCCCATCACCAACGCTGCGGAGGCACTTACGAGGATTGTTACACTTTATGGCAGTCTGATGTACAAACACGTCATCCTTTGTGTCATTCCTGTTGATGAAGCCATACCCATCGCGGACATTAAACCACTTCACCGTCCCCTGGACCCGAGTGGCCAGCACTTGCTTATCGGTCTGGCTCTGTCTCTTCACACCCTTTTCCCTGATCTCCCCTGCCGAGCGAACCGCTTTGGCTGGGGCGTCTAGTTTAAAGGTGGCTGCTGTTGTGGGACATGACTTGCTGGTTCTGGTATATCGGACCACGGGTGGAGGATGCGGACAACGGTTTGCCCTATGGCGGGGGTCGCCGCATGTCCAGCACCTTCCCATAGGCCGACTGGGTTGCTGTCTCGCTTGCCTGTCCGCCTGTTGGTCTAGCATGAGCTGCAGCTGTAGTATCTGTTTCTGCAACTCTGCTACTATCTGCTTCAATTCTTCCGTGTCACTGTTCGGAGTGCTGGCACCGGATATGGACCTGCAGGCCGTAGTATAAGTCTGGTTATCAGCTACTACCGGGAGGAGATTCTGTTGATCACACATCCTGCCGACTACGCCAGATGTAGCGACCGGTGGTAAGGCCGCGGGTGTGTGTGTATGATCTTTCTCAACAGAATCCCCATACTCAGGTTTAACCGATAATAACATTTCTTTACTGTAAAACATATTTATCTCACAGTCAACCGAACTATATGCGCACTTGTATATATTAGAGTCTCTGGATCTTCACTTCTGCCGGGTACGCAGCAAGAAAAGAAAACACAACAATGAAGGTATCTTTCCCTAACTTTCCCTAAAATCACGTACCAGTCTTATCACAGAAGAAGATGTCGCTCCCACGTAGCAGGCCTGGGGATCTCCTCACTCTTCTTCTTTGGTCTCCTTCTGCAGGTAACAGTCTGTCTCTCCCAGTCTCAGGGCACACCGATCAGCAGCAGAAGGGAGATCACAGCAGCACAAATGGCTCCCTTATGTCGGTCACGGCCCCTGCACATGCACTCCGGGTGCTCGGCGGGCAAGGTTTTGCAGAGCGGCCAGAGTCACAGCACCAAAGTCCAGTGGCCCAGGATCAGTCACGGGGGCTTATGCGGGGTGATTTTTCCGGCAAGGTGTTGCAAAGTAGCCCTCTTTCAACACACATCCACAGGCAGATGTTCTCTTGTTCAACTCTGTGTCTGTACTAACCTCTTTCACTTCCTGGGTAAACAAAAGAGATGGCTGGGAGTTTCCCAGCTCTGTGATTGTACAGTCCACTGATGCCCCCTGGTGGACAAGTGCGGACTGTGCACAGTTCATTTCACTGTCAATTTCGATAATACAATCTGAATTGTACACCTCATTACAAATGTATTAAATAACTTTTATCAATTTTACAAAGTGAAATAGAAGATAAACTACAATAGTGCCATTGTATTTTTAATTTGTTTTTAAGGGTACCATTACACGTCGCAACATCGCTGCGATATTGCCTGCAATTTCACGGGAGCGCGCACGTTTTTGGCACTTTTCCAAGATTGCCTTGTAGATGTCACATGGGGAGATATTGTAGGCAACGCAACTAGGATGCTTTAAGCAACTTTCGTTCGCTGGGTATGAGCAACTGTGGCGCCTTGTCCTCACAGGTAACCACAAGCTTCCCTAATGTGTGGCACCCCAAGGGTTAAAGTGCCACAGCAACATCAAGAAAGGGTTACCTAACCACACCACACAACACTGGACACTGCACTAGGAAGTAGGAAAGAGCAGAGTAGTGGGTGGAGCTTAAGTGGCACCTGCAAGAGTGGGAGGAGCTAATGTTACCTCAGAGCAGGAGTGACAGTTAGTTGAGTCAAGAGTCAAGTCAGAGTCAGAGTGGCAGTAAGATTGAGGGAAGGACCTGGGAGCAGAGAAGCTGCCTAAAGCTCAACCCACGGTCCAGTGTCCACTTCCAGGCCGGCCAGGGTCTGAGGAAAGGAGTAGGAAAAGTAAAGGAACACACCCGGGATAAGGAGTTACCCTGAACTCACCCCGGAGAGGTGCATGAGACGGATACCGGATCCGATGCTGTGCCTGAAACAGCACAGTGAATACTGGAATAGTGAAGGTCCACCATCTTCACTGTACCATAGCAAAGCAACACGGAGGAGTCACTGACAAGGAAGACTCAAGTTGCCTAGTAGATTGGTACCCGTGAGGGGAGACAGGGCCAGCAGTCCAGCTAAAGGCGGCAGCAGGGCCTCATACAAAGTGCAGGAGTGGAAAGCCAAGGACCCAGTCAGGGTGGGAGCAACCTGGCCCCGGTACAGACTCCGTGGACAATACTCTGCTCATACCATCTGCAAAGTAAAGACTTGGAAAACTACAAAAAAGCGTGAGTTTTCTGTAATCCTTGCACTCCAGTCCTGATCACCCCCATAAGCAACACCATCTCCACTACCATCCCCTTTCCTGCAACATCTATAAAAACATCACAGACTTTAATTACCACTGCCCCGGGGAACCAGGCTCTACCTGCGGAGAGCCGTTCCATCTAAAGCTGCCAAACATCAACCCCGGAGGTTCTGCAGCAGCAGTGGTCCCATTATTGACCACAACCCGTGGGTGGCGTCACGACAAACCTAATCCCCTGTAAATATACCTCATTTTATTGTGCGAACCCGGGACACGGTCCGGACTAGGACCACCGTGACATCCCCGGCAGTACCCCGGTTCGGTACCGAGTACCCCGTCCCAGTGGGCTCCACAACCTTGGCGTCACGAACAGGATCTACCGTGTCCGGTACCGGGCATTGTGTGCCATGATTAGTGACCGTTTTGAATCAGCTGCCATTGCTGGGTGCGCGGCAAGCTGAATTTAAACTGCGCCACAGAGACTGTAAATTTCAAAATCCGCCATTACAGAGCGCGCGACGCGCGGGAAGAAAAACCGCTCACCGCTCTGACGTCAGCCGGAAGGGAAGAGAATCCCTGGTGCGCAGCGGGACCTTTGTTAGACATCCGGACGGAAGTGGAAGACTGGAGGGCGGACCTTAACTAAGGGGGCACAGGATGTCGTAGCCAGCGGTGCCAAGCAGTGGCAGAGCAGCCAGCGAGAATCCAGTGCTGGATCAAGGAGCTGCACCCAGCGGCGCAAGGAGCAGCACCTATCATGCCGTTCCTGATGCCGTATACTCCAGGGGCAATATGGCTGCCCCAATACTCCAGTGAGCCTAATACTCTTAATGACTTTATTACCAAGATAAAAGCTTACTATGTGATGTACCCCCTCACTGAAGCCCAACGTGTAGGAATGATTATTGGACAATTAACGGGCAATGCACAATGGGAGGTTGCATCCTGGCTGGATACAGAAAAGGACACTGTAGAGCAGGGGTCTCAAACACGCGGCCCGCGGGCCGCATGCGGCCCGCCTGGCTGATTGATGCGGCCCGGGGACACACTGGGCAGAACATACTTGCCCTGTATTAGCGGTCGCACTTTTACCGTGCTCCCGCCGGCGGCCGCATTTATTGCCCCCCGCCGGCGGCCGCACTTTAATACTGCCCCCCGCCGGCAGCCACACTTTAATACTGCCCCCCGCCGGCAGCCACACTTTAATACTGCCCCCCGCCGGCAGCCACACTTTAACACTGTCCCACCGCCGGCGGCCGCACTTTAATACTGCCCCCGCCGGCAGCCACACTTTAATACTGCCCCCCGCTGGCAGCCACACTTTAATACTGCCCCCCCCCGGCAGCCACACTTTAGCACTGCCCCCCCGCCGGCGGCCGCACCATCACTTTGCCCCCGCCGCCTCCAGTAACATTTCTTTTGCCTGCCGCACTTCCGCCTTGGAGACGCCGCCAGGGAGAAACAATCAAAGGCGGCGTCCAATCAGCGGTCAGGGCAAAGCAATCGACGTCCGCGTTCAACACAGCAGCGGTGACGTCAGCTGCATTGTGGGTGCAGCCGAGGGCACAAGAAGGATCATAGGCCAGGTCAGAACGTGTGTGTGTGTGTGTGTGTGTGTGTGTGTGTATGTATGTGTGTGTGTGTGTGTGTGTGATGATGGCTGTGCATGTGTGTGTGTGACTGATGATGTTCATGGCTGTGTATGTGTGTGACATGATGATGATGGCTGTGTGTGTATGACTGATGAACATGGCTGTGTATGTGTGTGTATGACTGATGAACATGGCTGTGTATGTGTGTGTGACTGACGATGATCATGGCTGTGTATGTGTGTGTATGACTGATGATGATCATGGCTGTGTATGTGTGTGTGTGTGACTGATGATGATCATGGCTGTGTATGTATGTGTGTGTGACTGACGATGATCATGGCTGTGTATGTGTGTGTATGACTGATGATGATCATGGCTGTGTATGTGTGTGACATGATGATGATGGCTGTGTGTGTATGACTGATGAACATGGCTGTGTATGTGTGTGTATGACTGATGAACATGGCTGTGTATGTGTGTGTGACTGACGATGATCATGGCTGTGTATGTGTGTGTATGACTGATGATGATCATGGCTGTGTATGTGTGTGTGTGTGACTGATGATGATCATGGCTGTGTATGTATGTGTGTGTGACTGACGATGATCATGGCTGTGTATGTGTGTGTATGACTGATGATGATCATGGCTGTGTATGTGTGTGACATGATGATGATGGCTGTGTGTGTATGACTGATGTACATGGCTGTGTATGTGTGTGTATGACTGATGAACATGGCTGTGTATGTGTGTGTGACTGACGATGATCATGGCTGTGTATGTGTGTGTATGACTGATGATGATCATGGCTGTGTATGTGTGTGTGTGTGACTGATGATGATCATGGCTGTGTATGTATGTGTGTGTGACTGATGATGATCATGGCTGTGTATGTTTTTGTGTGACTGATGATGATCATGGCTGTGTATGTCTGTGTGACATGATGATGATCATGGCTGTGTGTATGACTGATGATCATGGCTGTGTATGTGTGTGTGTGACTGATGATGATCATGGCTGTGTATGTGTGTGTGACTGATGCTGATCATGGCTGTGTATGTATGTGTGTGACATGATGATGATGGTGGTGGTGGTGGTTGACTGATGCTGATGATGGCGGCCGTGGTGGCTGTGGTAATGATGATGGCAGCCGTGGTGGCTGTGGTAATGATGATGGAGGCCGTGGTGGCTGTGGTAATGATGATGGCAGCCGTGGTGGCTGTGGTAATGATGATGGAGGCCGTGGTGGCCGTCGTAATGATGATGGCGGCCGTGGTAATGATGATGGCGGCCGTGGTAATGATGATGGCGGTCGTGGTAATGATGATGGCGGCCGTGGTGATGATGATGGCGGCCGTGGTAATGATGATGGCGGCCGTGGTAATGATGATGGCGGCCGTGGTAATGATGATGGCGGCCGTGGTAATGATGATGGCGGCCGTGGTGATGATGATGGCGGTCGTGGTGATGATGATGGCGGCCGTGGTAATGATGATGGCGGCCGTGGTGGCTGTGGTAATGA
Source organism: Allobates femoralis (assembly GCA_033576535.1). Classification (NCBI taxonomy): domain Eukaryota; kingdom Metazoa; phylum Chordata; class Amphibia; order Anura; family Aromobatidae; genus Allobates; species Allobates femoralis. The sequence goes on from JARQOC010000004.1 coordinate 603,018,309, forward strand.
TGATGGCGGCCGTGGTTATGATGATGGCGGTCGTGGTAATGATGATGGCGGCCGTGGTGATGATGATGGCGGCCGTGGTAATGATGATGGCGGCCGTGGTAATGATGATGGCGGCCGTGGAAATGATGATGGCGGCCGTGGCAATGATGATGGCGGCCGTGGTAATGATGATGGCGGCCGTGGAAATGATGATGGCGGCCGTGGCAATGATGATGGCGGCCGTGGTAATGATGATGGCGGCTGTGGTGGCTGTGGTAATGATGATGGCGGCCGTGGTGGCTGTGGTAATGATAATGGCGGCCGTGGTGGCTGTGGTAATGATGATGGCGGCGGTGGTTGTGTGTGACTGATGATGATCGTGGTGGTGTCTGTGTGTGACTGATGATGATCGTGGTGGTGTCTGTGTGTGACTGATGACGACGGCGGTGGTGACTGTGTGTGTATGATGACGGTGGTGGCTGTGTGAGTGTGTGTGTAAGATGATGATGGTGGCTGTATGTTTGTATGATGATGTTGGTTGCTGTGTGTGTTTGTATGATGAGGTGGCTGTATGTGTTTGTATGATGATGGTGGCTGGGTGTGTATGATGATGATGATGATGGTGACTGGAAGACTGTCGGTCTCAGCCTTCTTGTCGGTCTGGACAGACGCTTGTCTGTTCAGAGCGATGAAGCTGAGCTGAAATTGTACTGCGCCGCAGAGCTGACATTGACATTCGACTACGTAGGAGAGAAGCGCTTTTTTTCTAATAAAGATGGAGTCCCTAAATGTGTTTTTTGTTTAATTTCTAATAAAAAAATTTTTTTCTCTGTGTTGCTTTTTTTTACTGTTTACTAGAAATTCATGATGGCCATGTCTAATTTGGCGTGACGCCATGAATTTCGGGCTTACTACCAGCTGAAAATACAAAGCTGGTATTAACCCCTTTATTAACCAGTGTGCCACCGCCACCAGGGCCGCTGGAAGAGCCGGGTAAAGCACCTGGAAGTGGCGCTGTGATGAATGCGCCATTTCCAGGGTCAGTTGCAGGCTGCGGTTTTCAGCGTGGGGGGCCCAAAACGCTTGGGCCTTACCACGCTGTGAATCCCAGCCCTCAGCTGTCTGGTTTTACCTGGCTGGCGATCAAAATATGGCGGGAGCCCACGCATTTTTTTTTTAATTATTTATTTAATTTTTAAAAATTAGGCTTCCCTGTATTTTGATTGCCAGCTAAGGTAAAGCCAGGCAGCTGGGGTGGCAGCCCGTGGCTGTCCGCTTTATCTGCGCTGAGAATCAAAAATACTGCGGAGCGCTATGTCATTTTTTTAATGTATTTATTTTTACACTATGTGTGACGAACTCAACAGCCAATCACAGACGCTGTGACAGAGAATGAGTGTCTGCGATTGGCTGTTGGAATAACCTGGAATCTGTTTATACTACTTGATGCTAGAATGTATGAGTTGGTTTCAGGTTACTCCAGCAGCCAATCACAGATGCCCACTCTATAACAAATAAATTTTAAAAAATGACGTTTCGCTTCACGGTATTTTTGATTCTCAGCATAGATAAAGCGTACAGCTACAAGCTGCCACCCCCAGCTGGCTGGCTTTACCTTGCCTGGCAATCAAAATACATGGAAGCCCAATATATATTTTTTATTGAAATAAATAAATAATATAAAAAAAAGAGGGCTCTCACCATATTTTGATCACCAGCCAGGTAAAATCAGACAGCTGGGATTCTCAGTGTGGTAAGGCCAAAGTGTTCTGGGCCCCCCACGCTGAAAACCAAAGCCCGCAGCTGCCCTTGAAAATGACACATTCATCATAGCACCATTTCCAGGCGCTTTACCCAGCTCTTCAGCAGTCCTGGTGGGGGTGGCACATTGGGTAATAATGGTGTTAATAACAGCTTTGTATTCTCAGCTGGTACTAAGCCTGAAATTCATGGCGTCAAGACAAATTAGACCTGGGCACTATGACTTTCTAGTAAACATTAAAAAAACACAACAGAGATTTTTTTTTTTATTACAAATTAAACAAAAAGCACATTTAAGGACTCCATCTTTATTACAAAAATAAACCCACAGTCCGAGGTAGTCCACAGGCAGAGCAATGTCAGCTCTGCGACACTCAGCAAGCGTCTGTCCAGACTCCAGAGCGACAAGCAGGCTCAGACTGACAGTGAAAGTCAGAAGTCAACCGAGTTCATTGCTGAGCCATCAGCCCAAGGCTAGGGGAAGCTGGGAGCCCTCATTGGGAGATTGAAAGAAATGCTGCAGTATATTGCTGCTAATTAAATGCTTGGATGCCACAGCCTAACGGCCAAGATCAGCTGCAAACTGCTTCAGCAGTGGGCAGAACAAAGCGACATATGAGCAAAACAGCACCCTCATGTATTAGTGGTCACATACATGTACTATGTTTTTTTTCCATTGAAGTGTATGTGCTGCTGTTATTTGCAGCCACTACTAACACATGTACTAGGCTGCTGTGTTCTGCCCATACAGTACATAGTTCTGACAGCTGCTGGAGCACTGAAGCTGGGGCACCAGACTATATACAATTTTTCTATATGGGCTGTACACTTGGCATTTCTAATGGGGCCATCACACGCGTCAATATTGCTTGCTATCGCAGCTGCACACGACGTTGCAGTGATATTGACGTGTGTGATAGGGCGCATCAAGCAGCGATAAATCGCTGGCTGATGGTCGCCAGGTTTTAGAACCTGCTCTAAAACCTGGAGATGGTTAACCCGGTGGACATGCAGCATCGCTGCATGTGACACCGGGAGACAAGCGAGAAGCCAGCTCCCAGCCAGCTCCCAGCGCCTTTCAGCAAGCGCTGGGAGCTGGTATCTATGGTAAACTGCGGGTAACTAAGCGCCGCATGGTGCTTAGTTACCCGCTTGTTTACATGGTTAACAGCGTTCTCGCTGGTACTAATCGCTGGTGAGTGCCTGTGTGACAGCTCACCAGCGATCAGCCTTGACGCGTGTGACGGCCCCATAAGGGGGCACGACTGAGATGCTAACAGACATTTTGCAATTCACAGAGAACCCTTTCAAATCATTAATGGCATCTGCAATGTCATCATCAAAAAAGCGCAAGATTGCTGAGGAAAAACAAATATTTCAGGAAAAATGGGAACAGTTATATTTTGTCACAGAGGTTGGAGAGAAAGCCCAGTGCTTGATTTGTTTTCAATTTATCGCAGTGCTTAAGGACTACAATGTGCGACGACATTACATGACACACCATGGAGAACAGTATGATGCACTGTCTGGCAAACTGCGAGATGAAAAGGTTCAGCAGCTGAAAGCATCACTTAAAAAACAGCGAAACCTTTTCTCAAGTATTAACAAGGCAAGCGAATCTTCGGTGAAAGCAAGTTTTGTCCTCAGTAACATGATAGCAAAATATTCACGACCATTTACTGAGGGTCAGTTCATTAAAGACTGTTTTGTAAAGGCAAGTGAAATTTTGTGTCCAGACAAAACAAAACTATTCGAAGGCATAAGCTTGTCCGCGAATACTGTTGCTAGTAGAATCACTGAATCTGCTAGTAACATTCATCAGCAACTCATTACAGCAGCACAAAGGTTTGAAGCATTTTCCATAGCACTTGACGAGAGTACTGGTGTAACAGATACAGCATACTGTGCTGTTTTCATTCGTGGCGTTGATGAAAAATTAAACATAACTGAGGAATTTTTAGATTTATTACCTATGAAAGGCACAACGACCGGTCGTGACATTTTTAAAGAACTTGAGGATTGTATTAATGCAGCAGGACTGCCATGGGATAAACTTGTGTCTGTGGTAACCGACGGTGCACCAGCAATGTGTTCTGAAAACATCGGTGTTGTGGGATTATTGAAAGCAAAACGAAACCAACTTTCTTTGTCGGGCCCTTTCAGTGCAATACACTGCATTCTGCATCAGGAAGCGCTGTGTGGAAAAAGTGTGAAACTGAAAGAAGTGATGGACTTTGTGGTTAAGACAGTGAATTTTATACGGGCAAGAGGTCTGTGTGGCACTGTGGATTACCCACTGCCACCTGACTGTACAGCCCTCATGGGGTTAATTCCTCTCTCCCCCTCCTCCTCGCCTTACAGTGGCTGATTTGTTTGGCTGTCACCCCCCCTATTTGCCTAACCACGCCCACCTGTTATATATGCTCTGGGATTCAGCCATCTTGTCTTTTCCCCTGCTGCTTGCCCAAAGAGCAGTTTGTCTCTCCTCACATCTTAACCCAGGGCAGAATGGCTGCTGGAACAGATGGATCCGCTGGAACTGCGGTAAGGGAGAGAATCGTGAGGGAGGAGGCCGCCGGTTTCGCTGGGCTTTCAGCGTCCTTGGTGTCCTCTCTGGCGAGGCACAAAGGCGGCAGCATGGCTGACAGGAATCGTTCAAACCTTCCTGCCTGCTGCAGCATTTGAGCCAGGGGATATTTAGTGAGCAGAGCAGGCGCAGACCCTGCGCTCGCTCTGCGGTGGGGTCAGCCACCCACTTTGTATCCAGCGTGACTGCACGCCCATCGTCAGACTGGGTAGCGCGGTGCAGCTGGCCGGCAGCAGGTGACATAATGTGCACCTCATGCTGCTGGGAATGTTCTGCACTCACCCTGGCTGCATGAGAGGGAGGTAGTTCAGGACACAGCAGCTAGATTCACTGCAGTATTCATGTTTTACACATAGTGCCTGCTCTTATCACCCCTCCCCCGACCTGGCCTCACACAGGAGATTTGGGTCAGGAGCTGCAGCACTTATCACACTGTGAGTCTCACAGACTACCAGCCCCTCCTCCAGGAGGCAGCTCCACTGTACATGAAGTATCTATGCAGAGGGCTGTTCAGGTGCTTGTAAGTTGGGGAATTCAATTCCTTCCATATGTAAGCAGTGATCTTACACATGAATCAGTTGCCCTCCAATACCCTGTCAATAATCAGCCACCTCTGTAACTAGAGTGAGGCATTAAGCTCCCTGGCCCTGCAGCCCATGACACAGTATCCCCTCCCTCAGCCATGACTTGTGGAGCAGGTAGACATGTTAGTGCAGATGTACACATCCAGCTAGTGTATCCCCTCTATTAGCTTCTGAGGAGATGGATCTCTGGCCCATGAACAGCATGGGTGCAGCACCCGGTCCTCAAGGTCCTCTTTATTACACAGCAGTGAGAGGAGCCTTCCATTAATGACTTCAGCTTTCATTGTACCTCAGTAGCTGTTGCTCCAGAGAGGATGGATGGATCCATCTTTCCTGTGGAGATTTCTTCCTTTGCAGGGTTTTCCGTGGTGTCTCAGGACTGATCCGTATTTCTACCCGCGTCTCTCATTGGCGGAGGATTTATCAAGCTTCCAGTCCTGGTCTTGTTGGTAAGTAGTAATATAGTGGGGTAGGGGCAGAGCTGGATTATGTAGCATGAGATGCACGATGGAGTTTAATGGAGAACAAATAGAGGAATGGTGACATGCAGATATAATAAACTTAAGTTGACTTTCAAAATTCGTAGCAAACACCCCCCTAATCCTTACAACACGCACATCAATAGATAGGGTATAGATGTATGTGTACGAATATGTATGCTTATGTATGTACATATATCTATGTGTTGGTACGTGCGTGTGTATGCACGTGCATGTGTATGTGTGTATGTATATGTATGCACAGGTATGTATGTATATGTATATGTGTATGTATATATATATATATATATATGTATATGTGAATATAGATATGTATGTGTATATTAAATGAATAATTAAATAGTTATATATAGGACAACCCCCCTCTTATTGCGGTTTCCATTTTACAACGGGGTATGCAGACTACTCGCTCCCCTTATCCCACCCAGTCCAGTCATTATTAGCAATAACCCCGTTGAGGCGTTTTGTAGTTCTTTTCACCCCAGGCCGCGCAATTCCTTATATTTTAGGCTGCCCAGCTACTGGGGACCAATCCGGTTTCCTTTTGACCCTCCAACGCTCCTGTACTGCCCACCACCTTCCTCATCCATCGGGCGATTGATACGTTATCACAATTCCTGATGTTTCTAGAGACATTCACATGCCTGCACTTCCCATAGGATCTTTGGGTCATGTTGTGTCGTGTGCAATTCTTCCCAAAGCCAAACCAATTCGTCGGGTTCAGAAGATAATCTCCGACAATGGTTTTGTGGTTTGTTTTTCAAAAAAAAAAAAAAAAAAAATTTTATAAAATAATAATAAATAATAAATAAATAAAATATAATAAAAAAAAAAAAAAAAAAAATATATATATAAATGAAATATGATTCCGCAGGTGATTTCCCTAAATGTTTCTCTTGCCCATTTAAGCTCCTCGGGGTAGATGCTCAGAACGCCGGTTTACTTATTGTAGCGTGCCTGGTCATGGTAACTGTATACTTTTAGTCATCACCAGCCAGCATGGGGCGTCAGGCCTCACCGCATAAGCGGTTGTTGTACACCAAGATGGACTTGGAAAACTTTAAACCCATCCTACGGAATATTGTTATAGGACATACCATGAAAGTTATATAAATAAATAATTAATTAATTTAATAAATGAATAATAAAATAAATAAGTGCACAGCTTGTGCGGCCGGAAATAGGTTATTTTTCACAAGAAAACTAGGTATGTTACATTGCCGAATGAGCTTTGCTTGGTTAAGTGTCGGTATCTGTTCTTTCGGGACGAGTAAAATGAATTATTAAAAAAAAAAAAAAAAAAAAGAGCAAAGAAGCACATTTCATTTTATGATTCTGAGTGTTTTTTAGGTTTTAGAGTTGATTTTCACTCGGAAAACGCTGGTCAATTTGATTCTGCGAGTGCCATACGCACCTCAGGCTAATTCTAGCCATTGGCATTGGTTCCTGGGGCACCTCAGCGGTATCCTGAAGCGACAGCTGTGAGGTCTGCAGGATAACACCTTTTTGTCGCTCTTGGTCAAGGATCTGACAAGATTGTAGCTGTAATATGATGGCCTTTGACATTTCGTTTAGGGGCTGTCATGCTTGGGTTATCAGTAATGCGGTACCTGACTTCTGTTTGTTTCATTTCAGAATTCCGGGAATTGTGTACTACTGCTAAACTGGAAAGTGTTTATTGACCGGTTTCCATTTGAAGGTGCTGGAACCCATCTGTGGTCACGGGCAGCTTTTCCTGATACTGTGGAGCTTATGGCATTCTGGATCTATTTAAAGATGCTGAACGGGAAGCTGTTTGATTACCTGTTGTTTATCTGGAGGGTGCCATACTCCAGATATTGCCAGTGATCTGTTACTGCGGAACTTATGGTAAGATCTGGTCTACACGGGATACATAGTGGGGTTTATCCATTTTGTTCTAGGATTCCTCAACATGGGAGGCCACTGGTCATTCCATTGCATGCCGGCAACCCCAGGTTTGTCCAGCTCGGTGGTAAATATTCATTATCAGTTCGTTGACAATAAAGGTATGGTAGGGGAGGCAGCAGGTTTGGTGTGAATGATATGTCTTGCTGTTTCTTTATCGGAAGTATTGTTACAGTGATAATACCGGGCTGCTTTTAGCCGCAGCGTACGGCTTTGAAATTGAGCGCATCCAAGGGACTCCATCCCCCCCCCTGTCAAGTTTTCTACCCTCATACATGCATATGGAGGGGGTATCATTTTCTTCCCAAGGAATTTGGTATCAATTCAGCTGGGTAAGAGTGGTTACTAAACTGCGCAGCAGGGGTGACTCAATGTGTAGAGCTAGTGTGTGGTCTGCGCGGCATCCTTCTTTGAGTTCCTGACATTTGGGTGAATTGCTATGGTGTGAGACTGTTAGCGAATGTTATTATAGGAGTATTTGCAGGGAATGCTTTGGTACGGTACGTATAAGTAGTAGGTACGGGTGTGGGTGACGAGCGTCCATATGGGCATTCGGCTGTGTGTGGGAGTACACGGATATAAGAATGTGTGTGCATACGGGTATATGTGTGTGCATGTATGTATGTATATTTACATATATATATATATGGGTATACGCTGGTGCATCTCTGGTGTGTCGGAATATAGTTTAGGAATTGAGTTGTTTAGGTGTTTCAAGGCTTGAAGTGAATGCGGGTTATGTGGAGCCATTACGGGTGGGTGATCCGTTCTGGGTGTTTGTTTTGCTTGCGCTGATGATTGTGGCTTGCTGCTAACGTGAACCTTACAATCCTTGTCTCGGAAAAGTGAAATACCAAGAATGTATTAAATAATAATTAAAAAAAAAAAAAAGGAAATGGAAGAATGAGAGTCATTTCTTTACAATAATGTTTTGTGCGATGGTGAGATTGCTAACTGTTGTTTCTTTTCAGATGGTGTCGGTCCTTCGTAAGAAGATGTTGGGCCATGGTGTATACAGTGTATTTATATATCTGGGCCGCTCGGTGGGTAGAAATTTCCACTGGAGGAAGATCAATTGGTTTTTGGGCTCGAAGTTCATTGGGGAAGGAAGGAGTTACAATGGTGTTGAATGACGACCGAGCTAGTGTAATTGCTAGGCCCCTTCCGGCCTGGTCGTCCTCATCATCCGAATGGGTCATGGCATCCTTGGCCTTGTTTTACCTTGTGGAGCTGTTGTAATATACAAGAGCCGATATGGTTAAATTCCCCTTTTTTTTTTGAATTGGAGTCAGTTATTCGCATGGTCATTCCCAGCATAGTCCAGCCAGGCGCCTGGAAGGAATTTTGTGGCAGGATATGATTGGTTTACCTTGGTAGCCGCTTTCCATTTTTTCGTTAATTCGAGGGGTTGTGATACTTATCATTGTCAACTGCATTGGTATACACCAGTACGGTGAGAATCTGACCCTAGTTCCTTGAAGCTGCCTGACGGAGTACATTTGAATGGTATTGGCACTGATATTTTCTTGTCCATGCTCTGGGTTGGTTTTGAACAAGCCTTGTGCTCTCTCCTGGTGGGGGTCGCAGCTCAGGCGTTGCCTTCGCTCCCCCGTGGCGGTGGAGAGAGTGATTTGAGAGTTATCCTGCGCTGGACGGCCAGTGGCAGACGACTCCTGCACTCACGTGACCTGGCGGATTTGTGCCTTGCTTGAGCTGCGGCCTTTGATTTATCCACAAAAGAAAAAAGTAATACACAATGAATGTGTTTACAACAAGTCATGAGTAAGGTGTTATGTTGATACCTCTCATTAAAGAATTGAAAAGTAACTGTTGTTGGTGTGCTTTCTGTGCGGCGAGGGGAGGGGAATTGATGATGGGTCTGGACAGTCTGTGTGGCACTGTGGATTACCCACTGCCACCTGACTGTACAGCCCTCATGGGGTTAATTCCTCTCTCCCCCTCCTCCTCGCCTTACAGTGGCTGATTTGTTTGGCTGTCACCCCCCCTATTTGCCTAACCACGCCCACCTGTTATATATGCTCTGGGATTCAGCCATCTTGTCTTGTCCCCTGCTGCTTGCCCAAAGAGCAGTTTCCCACCCTCCCGCCCTATTATTGGAATTTTGAGGTTGTCGCAGCAGTGGAGAGAGTGATTTGAGAGTTATCCTGCGCTGGACGGCCAGTGGCAGACGACTCCTGCACTCACGTGACCTGGCGGATTTGTGCCTTGCTTGAGCTGCGGCCTTTGATTTATCCACAAAAGAAAAAAGTAATACACAATGAATGTGTTTACAACAAGTCATGAGTAAGGTGTTATGTTGATACCTCTCATTAAAGAATTGAAAAGTAACTGTTGTTGGTGTGCTTTCTGTGCGGCGAGGGGAGGGGAATTGATGATGGGTCTGGACAGTCTTAATCATAGGCAGTTCACTTCATTCTTGTCTGATATGGACACCGAATATGGAGACTTGCTGTATCATACCGAAGTCAGATGGCTGAGCCGCGGAAAAGTGTTGAAAAGATTTTTTGCTTTAAGAGAGGAGATAGCGCTTTTTATGGCACTGAAAGATAATGATGTTTTACAACTTTCTGACCCAGCTTTTCTATCTGATTTAGCGTTTCTAACTGATGTCACAGAACATCTCAACGAACTCAACTTGAAGCTCCAAGGGCGAAAGCAAATAATTACAATAATGTTTGACAGTGTCAAAGCATTCAAATGTAAGTTGGATTTGTGGGCCAAACAGTTGCAGTCTGGCAATTTGGCTCATTTCTCAGCAATGCAGTCAATGGTACAAGTTACACCGGATCGTTTGAAAATGTATTCAGATATAATTGTACAACTACTGCAAGAGTTCAATCGACGTTTTCATAAGTTCCAGGATCTTGAAACTGAATTTGCACTCTTTGCCACGCCGTTTGCAGTGGATGTTTCTTGTGTATCAGAAGACCTACAGATGGAGATTGTTGACTTGCAGTGTGACACTGTTCTTAAACAGAAGTATATGGACATTGGTGTTCCAGATTTCTATAAGTTTGTTGCACAAGAAAAGTTTCCAAAACTTGTTAAAGCCGCTGCCAGGATCATGGCCATGTTTGGCAGTACATATGTATGCGAACAGTTTTTCTCTTCAATGAAACTTAACAAATCAGCGTTACGGTCAAGACTTACAGATGAGCATCTTCGTGCAACATTGCGATTGGCTACTGCGCATGATTTCAAACCCCATGTTGACATGCTTGTATCTGCCAAACGCTGCCAACTGAGCGGCCAGACTACAGTTTGTGACACTTGAACTGGAAAACTGTATTGTTAAAATAAATAAGCAGGTGGAAAACACCTGAAAATTTCCATTACGTTCAAGCTTATCAGTGTTGTTATACTAAAGTAGCATTGTTATAATAGTTGAAATAATTGAATAACAATTATATTGTGTTGTATTAAATTAAAAAGGAATGCGGCCCTCTGCCTTAAATTTTCTTTTATGTGCGGCCCACTTACTCTGGCGAGTTTGAGACCCCTGCTGTAGAGCATCTTACAGCCGGATTAAAAGCAGCATTTGAATCTACTGCTGATACCCGGGCTAAAATGAGGTTCTTTGCATGTCAACAAAAGCCCAAAGAGAGTGCCAGAGACTTTGCCTTAAATCTGCAGGAAGCACTCAAAGCACTTCAACTAGCAGAACCTACCTTAGCCCCGTGTCCTAAAATGACATTTGCTGAGTTAAAAGACAGCCATTCGTCTGCAGCAGGTAGAGGAGCCTCGGGATCTGCAATCTATACAGGGCCCTGCAGCAGCACCTCAGCAACCGATAGCATCAGTGACATCTGCCACGTGAACAACTGCTGCAGAACACAGAGAGCCTATCTCTAATGAGGCCCTCAACCAAAAGCTAGATGCCCTGACAGACACAGTTATCTCAATGGCTAAGGTCATCAAGGAGCTGCGAGGATTCAAGCCTGCACCCAAGATCGAGTTGGCGACCAGCAAGTAGGATGTCCCATGGATGAGGCCCAAGAGGTATCAAGCAACAAGAGGACGACCCCACGACCGCTATCAACCAGAAGGACAGCCCATTTGCCGCCGTTGTCAGAAGCCAGGTCACTTTGTTCGAGAGTGTGCTTTAAACGAGGATTCCCTGGGCAGGCGGGCCGCTCCTCAGGTATGAACTCTAAAGGTCCTTCAGCCTGGTATGACAGATTTGTGGGAGGACAGCCGGTGATCCATATCGTGTTGAATGGCATTCCCTTTAATGCCTTGTTGGATACCGGGTCCCAAATAACATCGATTCCACATGTTCTATACAAAAGGTACTGGGCTGATTCAGACATTAATAGTGGTCCATCTGACTTTAAAATGAACGTATGGGGTAGTAATGGACAATTAGTACCACAGGTTGGGTTCAGAGAGATGACCATTCAGATTGGAAAGGTAGAATTGCAGAACCAGGGTATAATAATTGTAGATGTTGACCGGCGAAATTGAGAGCCAGTAATGTTACTAGGAATGAATGTAATTGAAAAGTGTTTTTCCAAGGTAATTACTGTTTTGCAGCAGATCGCCGAGACTGCCGGAACCGGACAGCAGAGGCTTTTGCACAAGGAAATAAAAGCTCTGTTGTTAATGCAACAGGTAGAAATCTCCGGAGGTGAGATCGGCAGTGTACGAGTAAGTGATCCAATACCCATTGTAATACCTCCCAAAACTGAAATGTTGGTCTGGTGTAGAGCCGCAATAGGCATCAAAGGGCAAGACTATCAAGCTGTGGTAGAACCTGTGTACTCAGACAGTAGACCTGCTATACTCACAGCTAGAGGAGTGGTTGAGGTACACCGGGGAAGAGTGCCATTACGCCTATTAAATTGCGGAGAGGATGAGATCACATTACCAAAGTATGCTACCATGGCTAAATTATACATGGTTGATAACAATGCCATCACAGCCGTCGAGCCCTTGGACCCATCAAGTCAGGCGGATGACAATGGCTCAGGGGAAAAGCTGGAGGATTGTTGCCAAAATCTACATGTGGGTACCAGTTCTACACCTTCCCATCAAAAGCATTGAGTATACTGGGTAGTGAAAGAATACAAGCAAATATTCAGCAAACACCCGTTGGACTTTGGGCAAATTAAAGGGGTAGAGCACACTATACCCACAGGTAATCATCAGCCTATAAAAGAGAGAGTTATTGCCTTTGCAAGCAGAAAACTCCAGCCTACGGAAAGAAATCCCGAGAATTACAGCTCCTTCAAGTTGGAACTACTGTCAGTAGTTTGGGCTGTATCTGAACGCTTCAAGCACTATCTGGCAGCTGCAGAATTCACCATCTACACGGATAACAACCTGTTGACCCACTTGGACTCAGAAAAATTAGGTGCATTGGAGCAACGATGGATATTCCGGCTGTCTAACTACAATTTTGTTATCAAATATAGGGCAGGCCGCAAGAACGGGAACACAGATGCCTTATCCCGGATGCCACACCTGGAAGACGTGGAAGAGGAACCGGAAGAGTTGGAAGAGATTGAACTACTGGCCTTTCATCATTCAAAGGTAGACCAGTATCAACCCGGCATCTACCAAAGAGAACAGCAGGCAAGTCTTAACCCGTTAGCACACCATGGATGGGCTGACACCCAGGATAGTGATCCAGCTGTGAAGTTAGTGAAAGAACTGCTTACACAACAAGGTGTGTACCCTAACCAGAACGCCCCAGCTGAGGCTCAACAGCTTTGGAAAGAGAGAGGCAAGTTGTTCCTGTAGCAAGGGAAGCTCTGTAGAAGGCATACCAATCCCAAAACACATGAATTGGTCTGGCAGATAATTGTACCCAAGCGAGACGTCAAAATGGTTCTAGAAGCCTATCACGACGGTGCAGGTCATTTCGGATGGTAGAAGTTGGAAGTGCTCCTGAGAGAGAAATTCTACTGGGTTGGCATGAGAAAATCAATTGAAGATTGGTGTAGAAAATGTGGCCCGTGCAACCTCAGAAGAAAAGATCAGCAGAGAGCTCCACTCCAGTCCATAGTAACTAAGCAGCCACTTGAGTTAGTTGCATTAGACCACGTCAAGTTGTCAGCAAGCCAGTCAGGCTATGTCTATGCCTTAACCATCGTGGACCATTACTCACGCTTCTTAGTGGTGGTACCCGTCAAGGACCTGACAGCGAAGACGGCTGCAAAAGCATTCCAGACGCATTTCTGTAGACCGCATGGTTACCCGGAACAAGTACTTACAGATCAAGGTCCAGCTTTTGAATCAGAGATTTTCCAGGAATTCTGCAATATGTACGGCTGTAAGAAGATCTGCACAACAGCGTACCATCCCCAAACGAATGGCTTATGCGAGAAGATGAACCATATTGTAATTGACCTATTGAAGACATTACCAGAGTCTGAGAGAAGTCAATGGCCTGAGAAATTACCCGATTTGGTAGACTTATACAACCATCCAATTGGGATACCCTACGTCAGCAACAGTATCGCCTAGTACAAGAGTGCATAGAGAAAAATCTTCAGCAAACTAGAGCAAGACAAGAGAGAACCTTTAACCAACATGCTCAAGCAACTCCATTACAACCAGGTGAGCAAGTTCTCAAGAGAAAGAGATGCACTAACAAATTGGATAATCAGTGGGAAACCACCCCATACACAGTCTTACTATCCAATTTAGACAATGCTAAAATGTGTCTAATAAGCAAAGATGAAGGAAGAACTTCAGTAGTTGTGTCTAGAGACCATCTCAAACCGTGTCCTGAAACCCTGAAAACACCAGAAATAACAGTACCCGTACAGGTCCACCCTGTCAAGAAGGAAGAAGATGAAGTATTTCATACGGTGCTAGGATATTTCCCTAAAACGGCCAAATTAGTATGGAGCAGTTGTAGTACCAATGATTGCTTTCCCTCCAATGGTGGAACCAATATCAGAACCAGTATTACCAGAAGAAGCCCCAAGACCTGAAGAACTGGAAGTAGAACCCGTAGAGGAAGAATCAATTCCTGGCCCCAGTGAACTTGCCAGTCCTACAGTCAGATCTCCATCTGCCATAGTACCAAACACTACAAGTAGGTACATGCCCACCAGCACCAATAGGTTACACGCAAGCAGTATACCCGTTTTACGCAGATCAGAGCGTAGTACCAGAGGTCAATTACCAACTAGGTACAGGGATTGAGAAGTAAAATTAAAAGTGAAATGTAAATGTTTGTTGGAAAGTTTAATTGAACCCGTTACAATGTAAAGTGTATTAAAATGGTGAGGAGTAGCTTGGTGTTAGGTGGCAGCCACGGAGAGTTATAACTTGGCCTTTTATGCGGTGACCCGAGGGCCTAGAGGCTTACTGCACTTGAAACCAGAGACACCCATATGTGTTTATATAGTTAGCAACATTAAAAAAGCCCAGTACCTACAGAGACTATCCTGTATGAACGTCTTGCATATTCTTCGAACTTTTTCCTTTTATTTTTTATGGACCATACTACCACTGGTTGTGGTATAAACTTGCTTGTATATATTCATCAGCCCGGAGGCGATAGACTAAACCCCCGGAAGGACTGCTTTTTGAATTTTTGGACTCTTTTTGAACTGTAGTGATTTTTGTATTTATTATTATTATTATTATTATTTATATATATAGCGCCATAAGGTTCGATGGCGCTTTACATGAAGATGAGGGAGACAAGAACAAGTACACTAAATCTAGGCGATCAGGACGTACAGGTACAGGAGGGGCAGGGACCCTGTCCACGAGGGCTCACAGTCTACGAGGGGTGGGTTGAGATACAGTAGGATGGGGGAATGCCAGGTATGGGGCGGTCGCCTGGGTCTCATAGCAGGTTGTAGGCTTGACGGAATAGGTGAGTCTTCAGGTGACACTTGAAGCTTCTCAGGGTAGGAGAGTGTCTGACGTGTTCAGGCAGGGAGTTCCAGAGTAAGGCAGATGCCCGGGAGAAGTCCTGGACTCGTTTGTGCGAAGAGGTGATGAGGGGGGAGCAGAGGAGGAGTTCTTGGGAGGAGCGGAGGTTGCGTGAGGGTAGGTATCGGGAGACCAGGTCGGAGATGTATGGTGGGGCCAGGTTGTGTATGGCTTTGTCGGCATGGTTAGTGTTTTGAATTGGGATCTCTTGGAGGCGGGGAGCCAGTGAATGGCTTGACAGAGGGGGGAGACAGGGGAGTATCGGGAGGACAGGTAGATTAGCCGGGCAGCAGAATTGAGGATAGACTGGAGAGGTGTGAGGGAGTTAGTCGGGAGGCCATTGAGAAGGAGGTTGCAGTAGTCAAGGCGGGAGATGATAAGAGCATGAATGAGTGTTTTAGCGGTGTCGTGGGTGAGGAAGGAGCGGATCCGTGAGACGTTCTTGAGGGAAAGTGGTCAGGGAAAGAAGGTTGGAGGCGGCTGGGCGGGGAGTGTCAATGGGGATATTGAAGTCGCCCATGATGATGTCAGCGGAGAGGAAGTGAAGTAGCCAGGTGGTGAAGTGGTCAAGGAAGGAGGCGATTGGTCCGGGGGCGGCGGTAGATGATGGCTAGTCAGAGGTTGCAGGGGGAGAAGATTCGGACCGAGTGGGCTTCGAAGGAGGGGACAGTGACGGAGGGGGGCGGGGGGATATGGCTGAAGGCGCAGGAGTTGGACAGGAGTATGCCGACTCCACCGCCGTGTTTGCCAGAGGGACGGGGGATGTGGGACAGGCTGAGGCCGCCGTAGGATAGTGCAGCAGGAGAGGTCGTGTTGGAGGGGGTGAGCCAGGTCTCGGTGAGGCCAAGGAATTACAGTTTCCTGTAGATAAAGAGTTCATGGATGTCAGGGAGTTTGTTGCACACTGAGCGGGCATTCCAGAGTGCGCCGGGTAGAGCGGTAGGTGGGGCATGGGTTGGGGGAATGGGTCTGATGTTGGTGGGGTTGCGAGGGCAGGTGGTGATGAGGTTGCGAGGATTGGCAGTGGGTCGTGGGATGAAGGTTGTTGTTGGGATGTGGTGGGGGGGGCCAGGATTGGGGGAGATGTCACCGACAAGAAGGAGGAGTATGCAGAGGGTTAGCAGGTGGGAGCAGGAGAGCTTGTGAGGTGGGCGTGCTTGTTTGGTGATTGAGGATTGAAAGTGAATGAAAAGGTCGGTGAAGTGGGTGAGGTGGTTTGGCAGGATGGAGGGTGAGAGCAGTATTTTGTTGCTGGGAGGGGGTATAAGTGGGGGTAGTAGGAAGTGGGGAAGGATGGGAGTGAGAGTGAGGAGTAGCGGGAACATTGCGTACGGAGAGCAGGGAGTGAGTGTGGCGGCAGGGGTCAGAAGTAGAGGGAGGAAAGTTGTGGTAGTGGGTGAATGGTCATGAGTGGGGAGCGGTCACGGGATGAGGTGATGACTGGGGATGGGATGCAAGGCGGGGGGTCGGATGGAGAGGCCGGATGGGGCAGTTGGGGGATCGGTTGAGGCAGTTGGGGTTGACAGAGGCGGTTGCGGGGTCGGCTGATGGAGCAGCCGTGGGACAGGTGAGGCATCCAGGGGTCAGTCCGGGGTGGGATGGCATCAAGGTATGAGCTACAGTCCAGGGGAGATGTGGCTGGGGACGAGATCTAGCAGTCCGGGACAGGATGGTGGAGCCGAGGACGAGGTGATAAAGCCAGTGTGTGGAGGAATAGTAGTCAAGAGGAGGTAAGATGGCTGGGGAGGATGGGTGGAGAGATGACTAGTTCCTTGTTGGAGGGATTTAAGGAGTTAATATGAGTCTCTGTAAATATTAATTGTATTAATTGTTTGTTTATTTGTTGTTCCACAGTCCCGGAGTACTGTCTTTAACTGAGGGGGAATGTGGCACCCCAAGGGTTAAAGTGAAACAGAAACATCAATAAAGGGTTAGCTCACCACACCACACAGCACTGGACACTACAGTAGGAAGTAGGAAAGAGCAGAGTGGTGGGTGGAGCTTAATTGGCACCTGCAAGAGTGAGAGGAGCTAACGTTGTTTACCTCAGAGCAGGAGTGACAGTTAGTCAGTTGAGTTCAGTCGGGGTTGGAGTTGAGTCAAGAGTCAAGTCAGAGTCAGAGTGGCAGTAAGACTGAGGGAAGGACCTGGGAGCAGAGAAGCTGCCTAAAGCTCAACCCACGGTCCAGTGTCCACTTCCAGGCCGGCCAGGGTCTGAGGAAAGGAGTAGGAAAAGTAAAGGAACACACCCGAGATAAGGAGTTACCCTGAACTTACCCCGGAGAGGTGCATGAGACGGATACCGGATCCGATGCTGTGCCTGAAACAGACAGCACAGTGAATACTGGAATAGTGAAGGTCCACCATCTTCACTGTACCATAACAAAGCAACATGGAGGGGTCAGTAACAAGGAAGACTCAAGTTGCCTAGTAGATTGGTACCCGTGAGTGGAGACAGGGCCAGCAGTCCAGCTAAAGGCGGCAGCAGGGCCTCATACAAAGCGCAGGAGTGGGAAGCCAAGCACCCGGTCAGGGTGGGAGCAACCCGGCCCCGGTACAGACTCCGTGGACAATACTCTGCTTATACCATCTGCAAAGTAAAGACTTGGAAAACTACAAAAAAACGTGAGTTTGCATAATCCTTGTGTCGGGCCCCATGGGACAGGTTGCTTGGTCCGGACCGTGTCCCTGGCTCGGCAATAAAAGGGGAATTATTTACAAGGGGATTTGTCACGGGTGACGCCACCCACTTGGTGCGGCCAGTGATGGGGCCGCCGCTGCTGCAGAACCTCCGGGGGTGATGGAGTGGCAGCGGAGATGGTATAGTTCCAGTGGGAAGAACTGTATCCCCCGGGGCAGTAAGGGTTAAGTCTCTGGTGATGTTGTAGCACACTTACTTCACAGACGCTGCAGGGATCTCTCCTCCTGGCTGGTGCTGACAGGCTGGATCTGTAGGGAGGAATGGTGTGCAGGTAGATGCAGACAAGAGAGGCAATTCAGGGTTTTCCAAAGCTTTACTCTTAGCTGTTCTCTCTCAGCAGGTTACAAGTCATTTTGCAGTTCTTACAGCACAGTTACAGTTCTCCCTTTCCGGGTTCCCTTCTCCTCTGCAGCCAGGCCTCTCTCTCCCTGTGACCCCTCACACAGTCTTTAGTGTCCCTCTCCGGGCTGTTACGGTCTCCGTCTATGCGGGTTGTGTGTGATACGCCGGACAGTATGGCGGTGACTCGGGCTTCTGTGAGTCCTAGTACGTCACTGAGCTGCCTGTCCTTTGAGTTAGGGATCTCAATCTGGAACTCAGACCCCTCGTCGTGTTGTCTGGGGATGCCGGGTGAACTAAGGTCCCCTTTAGAGCCGACACTCTACTTTAGCCCAGCCTCCAGTAGTCCTCAGCACTAGGCTACCAGGCTCCTTCTCTCTCTGTTCCTTCTGGTATTATAGGAGGGCTTCTCCGCCTGCAGTTGGTTGCTTTAGCTGTGTTTCTAGGGCCCCGGATTACACCGTCCCTCTCGGCTCTCTCACACTCCTGGGGATCTGACTCAGGATGGGCTTTCTCTCTCCTCTGGCTCACACTGGCTCAGTACAGATTCTGCGCTCCGTATGTCGTCACTCTTCCAGGCAGTGTGGCTCTCTCCTGTTCAGCTTCAGCTCAACCTGCTGCTGTTCTCTGGCCTTTTCGTCTCAGCCTACTGTGGCCTACTCCTGGTCTTTGCTGTTCGGCACCTTGAGCCTACTGAACTCCTTCACTCCTCCCCCTCTCTATATACTGTCAGTCACCTGACCTCTGGTGTGCCCAACCCACTCCTCTCATCCACCACCCCTCCGATCTCATATAGTCTCTAATCTCAGGGCTGGATGTAACCTTCTCTGACACGTGGGTTGTGTGGGCTGTGAGGGTGTTAGTGTTTAACAATGTCCTACCTGCCTGGCTGCAGTTCCTTTTTGTGGCCTCCTGGACGCAGGGGCGCCACATTCTCTCGGAGTTAAATAGCGCGTCCTCGTGCTGCCCGGCATGGATTACCCTGAAAACATTTTCATTTTATATAACAGTAAACATTAAGGATTCTTGGTTTCTTCCCATCCGGGAGGCACGATTCTTCAAACGTTACTTTAAGTTAACTATATACATTGGCTCATGGGTGTATCGGCTTAGGAGGCCTGGATTCTCGCTACACCACCCCCAGACACTTGCTTTCCCTAACTTAATATACATGGGGGTTAATCCAGTTCCTCCACCCTTCTAGACCTTTGCCGGGTCCAATGCTACAACGCATTCACTTTTCTGTAGCTTAAAACACACATTATAAAAGCATTACTTTGTATCAAAAGTATAAAAGTTCTTCTTTCAAAAAGTGCAAAAAGTTTCAAAAAGCAGCTTCAAAACAGTCAAAGTCTCATGCACTACGTCGCAAGTGCACAGCTGGTCTTAAAACCAAAGGGGAGCACACTAAGTTGCTCAACTATTTACAAAGAAAGTTCGTACCAAGTCATTGTTCATGGTGCAAATGTTCAGATATAACATATAAGACAGACAGGGGAATGCTATCATTCACTCAGGTAAGGTAGGGATCAATAAGGAACAATGTACATTCACACTTACAGTTTCTTCATCTGTTCTTGTTACAGGACACGGGTCTCACTCCTTCTTTACTTGCTTCCACGGCAACAGCTGCGTCGGTGTCGTCTTTCTGGGAAACATTTCCAGGTGTTGCAGGGCGTCGATTAACAAGTAGCTTTCTGGTGTCTGCGTTATAGCATCTGCTGTGATCTTTGCTGGGACAGTCTCTAGGATCCCTTCCGGCAAAGCTCCGAGTGGATCAGCTTCCTTCCAGGTCTTACTCAGCACGGCTGGTGGTGTGGTTACATCTACCAATATCGCGGTACGGCCCTCGGCCTCGCTGTCCGCCCGCTCACGCGGCTCTCCAACCCAGCCGGGTTGCCTAGACCGGGCTTCACAGCCTTTACGGTGGTCAATGTCTATTTGAATCCGGGTCCGGTTCTCTTCCTGGGCCCGTGTCATCCGCGGGGGCAGCAGCCGCAATACACCCCTCCGGGTGTCTAGGACGTAGGGACGCTCCTCGCCGCCTTCAGCCATCTCTGCGTGATCACAACTGGTCTTTCCCTGGCCGGGTTCCTCCACTGGGTCGTCTTGTGGGCCCTCCGGGATCACAGGTGGTCTCTCATACACAGCGTTCTTCTGGGCGTCCTCCGCTTCCGTCCTCGTGTCTCTGAATGGCGACTGCTTCTCTTCCTGTTGCTCGCTCCGCCCCCCCCTGATGACGATTTCCTTCTTCTCGGTTCGCGCCAGCTTCTTGGTAGGAGGGTCTGTAGGCGGCGGCTCTTCTTTGAGAGTGACAGCTGGCTCTCCCGGAGTTAAGGAGAGCCAGGGCGGGACCTTCTTTTTGCGCCTTGGACCGGACCGGCCCACGATGGGAGTCTTAGGAACGCCTCCTCTGCACATGGCGCTAGTCCCTTGTGGCCGCCATTAGGGTCAGATTTGGCGGGAAAAGTCCAGAACTCAGGATTTAGGCACACCAGGTCCAATTCTTTTGGACCAGGTACATCCTGTTTGTGACGCCAGGTTGTCGGGCCCCACAGGACTGGGGTACTCGGTACCGGACCGGACGGTACTGGGGAATGTCACAGGTGACCGTGTCCCTGGCTCGGCAATAAAAGGGGAATTATTTACAAGGGGATTTGTCACGGGTGACGCCACCCACTTGGTGCGGCCAGTGATGGGGCCGCCGCTGCTGCAGAACCTCCAGGGGTGATGGAGTGGCAGCGGAGATGGTATAGTTCCAGTGGGAAGAACTGTATCCCCCGGGGCAGTAAGGGTTAAGTCTCTGGTGATGTTGTAGCACACTTACTTCACAGACGCTGCAGGGATCTCTCCTCCTGGCTGGTGCTGACAGGCTGGATCTGTAGGGAGGAAAGGTGTGCAGGTAGATGCAGACAAGAGAGGCAATTCAGGGTTTTCCAAAGCTTTACTCTTAGCTGTTCTCTCTCAGCAGGTTACAAGTCATTTTGCAGTTCTTACAGCACAGTTACAGTTCTCCCTTTCCGGGTTCCCTTCTCCTCTGCAGCCAGGCCTCTCTCTCCCTGTGACCCCTCACACAGTCTTTATTGTCCCTCTCCGGGCTGTTACGGTCTCCGTCTATGCGGGTTGTGTGTGATACGCCGGACAGTATGGCGGTGACTCGGGCTTCTGTGAGTCCTAGTACGTCACTGAGCTGCCTGTCCTTTGAGTTAGGGATCTCAATCTGGAACTCAGACCCCTCGTCGTGTTGTCTGGGGATGCCGGGTGAACATGCCGACACTCTACTTTAGCCCAGCCTCCAGTAGTCCTCAGCACTAGGCTACCAGGCTCCTTCTCTCTCTGTTCCTTCTGGTATTATAGGAGGGCTTCTCCACCTGCAGTTGGTTGCTTTAGCTGTGTTTCTAGGGCCCCGGGTTACACCGTCCCTCTCGGCTCTCTCACACTCCTGGGGATCTGACTCAGGATGGGCTTTCTCTCTCCTCTGGCTCACACTGGCTCAGTACAGATTCTGCGCTCCGTATGTCGTCACTCTTCCAGGCAGTGTGGCTCTCTCCTGCTCAGCTTCAGTTCAACCTGCTGCTGTTCTCTGGCCTTTTCGTCTCAGCCTACTGTGGCCTACTCCTGGTCTTTGCTGTTCGGCACCTTGAGCCTACTGAACTCCTTCACTCCTCCCCCTCTCTATATACTGTCAGTCACCTGACCTCTGGTGTGCCCAACCCACTCCTCTCATCCACCACCCCTCCGATCTCATATAGTCTCTAATCTCAGGGCTGGATGTAACCTTCTCTGACACGTGGGTTGTGTGGGCTGTGAGGGTGTTAGTGTTTAACAATGTCCTACCTGCCTGGCTGCAGTTCCTTTTTGTGGCCTCCTGGACGCAGGGGCGCCACACTTGCACTCCAGCCCTGATCACCCCCATAAGCAACACCATCTCCACTACCATCCCCTTTCCTGCAACATCTATAAAAACATCACATACTTTAATTACCACTGCCCCGGGGAACCAGGCTCTACCTGCGGAGAGCCGTTCCATCTAAAGCTGCCAAACATCATCCCCGAAGGTTCTCCAGCAGCGGTGGTCCCATTATTGACCACAACCCGTGGGTGGCATCACGACAACCCTAATTCCCTGTAAATACACCTCATTTTATTGTGCGAACCTGGGACACGGTCCGGACCAGGACCGCCGTGACATCCCCAGCAGTACCCCGATCCGGTACCAAGTACCCCGTCCCAGTGGGTTCCACAAATGCACAGCTAGATTTCCACAGTGGGTGCCACTTACAAACACAGTAGGGGGAGCTATACTCACTGACTTCAGTCAAGTTCCCCTATAAATACTGGTGCTGGGGGAGGAGTTAGGTAGAGTATGTAGATGCTAGGAGAGCTGCGAAGTCGTCCTGGTGCTCGGTGCCATGCTAGGCACGAACCAGAAACCCGGAGTAGCCCTTCTGCCGTCCAGCTAGTCCCAGAAGTGGGGGCAAAAGGCAAGCGGAACAGATAGCTGTTGGAGTAGAGGAACCAGTAGAGGTTTGCCCAGCTAACTACCGGACTTCGGGGGTCCGCACCTGCAGAAGCGCTTTAGGCCCGCAGAAAACCCCGTTTCATCATGGAGACTTCAGTCACCCGGTTTCCCTGCGTACTCAATATAGGGAGCCAGGCACCATAGCGAGAAGAGAATAGTGGTGATCATAGAGGGTAACCCGCAGACCGCGCAGGAGGAGTGGAAGGAAGAGAGAAGCAAGGAGGCCAGCCAAGTTATACATGGGCAGGGCTTCAGCAACAGGGGAGAGAATTTAAGGAGGCCTTATACCCACTTGCTGTGGAAGTTCACTGTGCTTCTGGTCACCCTTCAGTGCTCTCGTATGAATTACCTGCAAGTTCCACCAGTAAAAAGGTAAAGAGACACTCATCGTTGTGTGTGGGTTATTCCTCCCCGCTCCCCCTGCTCCGTAGAAACTGCTCCACTGCTTACGCCCTGGCTCCAGCTCTACTCCAAGCCGCTCACTCAACGATGCCCCGGAGGCCCAGCCTTACCTGTAGAAAGCTATACCACCCTTTCCCGCAATACCAACGCCCTCTGGAGGATTGTGGCGGCGCTGGTCATCCCTCACCAGGTACTGCAGGTGGTGTCATGAAATAACTTTTATCCTATCACCTTCATTCATCCCCCTACTAGTTGCCCCCCAGGGTCACGGGCTCAGGCATCACCACCAGTGATCCCCCAGACCCCGCGCTTGAAACCCGAGTACCCGGCCCTGGGTGCGACACAACCCAGCGAGCGATATTTTTCAATGTAATGAATAGGGGAAGTTGCTTTGCAACATCGCTATCGCGTTGTTACACAGCATGATCCTACCACATTGCTAAGCAACATCGCCCGGTGAGCGCGTGAGAAAAAACCTGGCGATGTCGCTCCAGCGATTTATTACAATCACATCGCTCTGTTACACGACACGACGCACTAGCGATATCACCTGCAACTGCGAACACCACCTAACTTTTGGGCGATATTGCAGGCGATATCGCAACGTGTAACGGTACCTTTAGGCTTTCACTTAGAGATAAAAATAAGTGACATGATAAGTTTATTATGTAAGTTGATAAAATTACAGCAATGCTAAATTTATACACGGTCTGCCTTACTGCTTTTACTAAATAAAAATAAAGTTTTTGGGTGTTCACATTACACATCCTATAACATTTGTATTTTTTCATTATAAAGATTCATCAGAGTTTGATGTTTGCAGGACGACTTAGAGTTTTAATTGTTGACATTTTGGTATACAGTTCTTCATATTGACTAAAGGCCTAATTTTACAACCAACATTTCGGTCAATGTGAATTTCAAGTATTTTTCTTTAACACGAAAAATGCTTGAGTTTCCCATTGACTTCAATTATGCTTCGATACACGAGTCAAGCGCGTGAGGGCATCCGACCTGCTCTTTTTGAGTGCCAAAAACACAAGTATGGTAGCGATCGCTCATCACTATTCCTTACCAGTGGGTTTTTGGAGTGTCGAAGGAAAATGGGGCACCCAGAGGAAACACACACAAACACCATGGAGATGTTATCCTTGATGAGATTTGAACCCAAAGCAACAGAGCTGATTACACAATGTCCTCAAAAAGGACTGAACACTGTACTTATTGTAGTTAACCAACTGGAAGACTTGGGCACAGTGCCAGAAAATGGCACTGCTATGAATGCGTCATCTTCTGGGGCGGCTGGGGGCTGCAATTCACAGCGTGGGGGGGGAGCCAGAACACTTGGGCTTTCCCATGCTGAGGATTCCAGCCCTCAGCTGCCTAGTTGTAACTGGCTGTCAACCATAAATATGACTAATTTTTTTAATTATTTCAATAAATAATTTAGAAAAAAAAGGCTCTAAAAGGTATTTTTTATTACCATCCAGGTAAAACAAGGCAGCTAGGGGTTGGCGGCAGCCCATACCTGCCTGCTGTACCTGTGCTGGTGACCAAAAATACAGCAGAGCCCCATATTATCAGCACAAAATAACCCCAAAATCTAAGCTAAATAAGCAGCAAATACACAATGTGTGAACACTGCTGTTTAATTACTGCGTATATGTACCCAATCAGCAAAATGTACTGGACATATGCTATTTTTGTCTGAATTGCTAGCAGATAAGTGAAGTGGTGGCCTTGCATGTTGCTGACCCTCTGCAATAATAAAGATTGCTCTCCAAAAAATAATAACAAAAAATTATAATAATAAAAATAAGTAAATAATAAAATAAAAAATAGAAAATCTATAAAAAAATATTAATCTCTCTTAAACGGATGTTTATGGGATAGTGTAAGGTTTCTGGACTTCACAGTTGCTGCCACATCTGGCACTGTTTCAGAAATTCACACCCTAAAGGTGTCAAATTTTTTCAGCTTCCTGAAGTTTGCAGGTGTTTTACTTTAAAGGTGCAAAAAATTCTACAGCTTA
This sequence comes from Allobates femoralis, assembly GCA_033576535.1. NCBI lineage: Eukaryota > Metazoa > Chordata > Amphibia > Anura > Aromobatidae > Allobates > Allobates femoralis. Next base: position 603,043,559 of record JARQOC010000004.1, read on the forward strand.
ACACAAGCCAGTAGATCCGATGTCTGGGAACATTCTAAAGCCCCCGTCACACTAAGCGAGATCGCTAGCGAGATCGTTGCTAAGTCACAAATTTGGTGATGCAACAGCGACCTCGCCAGTGATCTCGCTATGTTTGACACTTAGCAGCGACCAGGCCCCTGCTGTGAGATCGCTGGTCGTGTCAGAGTCGCCTGGACCATTTTTTGATCGTTGGGGTCCCACTGGGCAGCATGCATCGATGTGTTTGACAGGGACAACGACCGACACCCTCAATACTACAGGACTGAGAATCAGAGTCCCAACGACAGCCGTATCATTCCGGATCGTTGTTGTGTCGCTGGTGAGATCTGACTGTTTGATATCTCACCAGTGATCCCTACCTGGTCGTATCGCTGTCGGGATCACTGGTGCATTGCCAAGTGTGATGGTACCCTTAACCATAAGGTTAGGTGTTGTTCCCAGCCAGCAGGTCTTCTGGCAAGTGCTTTCAACCCAAAAAAATCAGGGAAAGCTTTACAGACATTTTAAATTTCAAACTTTTTTCTGAAAAAAGCTATGTTCGCCAATTTTTTGAGAAATTGTTCAAGTTTCCAATCACAAATCAAATCCAGGGGCGGAACTACCGTGGTGCAGCTGCACCAGGGCCCGACCGGCTAGGGGCCCCCTTCAAGCCTGGAGGGGGGCCCCCAGCCGACCCCCGCAAGTCGCCGTCAGAGTAGAGGAGGGTCAGGCAAGGGAAGCAGAGAGCTTCCTGCTTCCCTTGCCTGATCCCGCCCCTCCTCTCTTCTGCCCCTCCGGTTCTTAGGACGGCTGCAAACAGCCGGCGCGGCTCACCAGGTAGGAGAGCACCGCACCGGCAGCCTCCAGCAGCGACTACCCCCCCTCCACCGGACCGCGTCGACAGCCAGCAGTGAACCCCCCCCCGCGCCGACGGCCAGTAGCAACTCCCCCACCCCCGCCCGCTCCTGCACCTGGGCCCCCAGGGGTCACGGTCCGCCCCTGATCAAATCATCAGCGTTTGTGCTGAATTTGAAATTGGCGAACATGTTCGGCAAAAGTTCGCTCATCTCTAGTCATAATCACAGTCTGAAGGGAGCGTCTAACAAAACAACATGTAGGCTCAGTAATCAGTGATAGAACCACAATGATATGAATAATGAGCCACCCAGAGAAACTGTCTTGACAGGCTATTTTCCACATCAGCCCTTGTTCATACTGGTTCTATCAGTGATCCAGTTATATTCATTTCTTTTTCCTGCCATGTCTGTTGTTCATACTCCTGATATTTATCTTCTGTGTCATTACCTGAATATTCTGCCTTGTCTTTGTTTAAAGGGAATCTGTCAGCAGGTTTTTGTCATGTAATCTGAAGACAGCATGCTGTAAGGGTTATCACTGAGATTTCTGTGATGCTTCTCTTATCACACTGCGTGCTGTTGTTTATTTTAGCTTCAGGACCTGCATTGCCTTGTGGCTGGCAGTACAGCATGCCCCATTCTGTGATTGGCAGCTCACTGTGTATAGATATTACACATAGAGAGTCTGGTGTGGGCCAGGGCAGCTTTCTGAGTTCTACTGCATGGCTAAATCTATAAACTCTGTGTCAGAACCCCTGCACCCAGTAAACTAAGTGGTACATCATTGAAATCAGGGTCTTTTTCCATACATTATGCTGCTGTCAGAAGAGGTAGTAAAAACTTGCCGACAGATTCCCTTTAAGACTGTGATTGTACCAAGAATTATTTATTGCTCGATTGCACTATGATCATTATCAATAATTCATGGCTGCAGATTTCCTTGCTGTCTCAGGTATCACAGTTATATCTGTGTCTGTTGTTGAGTGATTATTTTTTATGGACATGTATGTACTAAAGATTGTTTTTTTACCTTCGCATAAATGATTATGCACACTGTTTTCTTAGGTATTTGTACATTTTATTTATGGAGGAATCATACCTGACTGTGAGTTACATTTGTCAGATTGTTGCTCCATCCCAGATGCCTACTCGGACAGTTATTACGGTAATTAGAATTTTTTTTAACAATTGCACATAGTTAATTATGGATAATACAAATGAATGAACCTTATCACTTATTTGCACTATATATTCCGCTTCGCTTATATTCTGGGATCCTCCTTCCTCATTGTCCATGGCCTCAAACAATTGTAACCACAACTCAGCCTGTACATAGGATACTTCTAATATAGAACATATGCATTATTATTATTTATTATTTTAATTACATTTATTCTATGTTGCTTTACACGTGAAAGGGCATACATAGACAAGTACAATATACATGAACAATATAGGCCACACAAGGTACAAGAGGAGAGAGGACCCTGCCCTCGAGGGCACACAGTCTACAATGGATGGGTGAGGATACAGTAGGTGAGGAGAGAGGGCCCTGCCCATGAGGGCTCACATTCTACAAGGGATGGGTGAGGATACAGTAGTGATTCGGATGATGTACAGGTCCCTGACGGGGAGATGCCTGGAACGCAGCACCCGGAGCAGCAGCCCAAATAATGCCTCTAACCTTGCCATATATACCGGGTGCCAAATGGTCACCAACATATGAAGGCAAACCTGGTACGTTAGCAGCCTTTAAGCAAAAGATGTGTGCAATGCTGGACATGTATATGATGACAGAGAAGCAGCGGGCCACCGTTGTGCTGAGACAATTAACAAGCACAGCAGAGCTGGAGGCTGAGTCCTGGAGTGATGCTGACAGGGACTCTGCTGCTAAAGTGCTTGATAAGCTAAAAACTGTATTTGAAAAACGCACACAGTCTGAATTGAGGATGCTGTTCTACCTTTGTAAGCAGAGACCGCAGGATACCATCAGAGACTAGCCCTCCGTTTACAAGGGGCAATCCAGTCCTTAAAACAGGTAGACCTGGAAAGTGTATTGGAAGAGGATAAAATGCTTGCAGAGCAGTTTACAGAAGGATTGAGGTCAGACTACCATCGCCAGCAGGTACATATGTGGGTATTGGATCACCCAACTGTGAGCTTTAATGACTTAAAAGATTGTGCTATAACCGAGTTAAGAGATCCAGTGCCTGCAGAACCTGCAATCCAATCCTTGCAGGCTAATACGTCTCCCATAGATTTGAAACCTGTTTCTACAGAAATTGCAAAAGCAGAAAGTCAAGCTGTAGCAGATGATGACATGCGTAACCAGGTGCTGCAGTTAACCAAAAACATGGACTATGTATTAAAGCTCTTGCAAAATATGCCTGGAGCACCACCACCAAGCAAAATCCAACTAGCTGATAGCCCTGAGGATGTCCCATGGATGCGGAGGAAGACCAAGTCGGCCGTGCAGGGGACCAACGCACCATTGCAACGTAGACCCATGTCGCCCGTGGAGGGGGCCAACAAGTCGCCCGTTCAGGGGACCAACGCACCACTCCAACGCAGAGCCAGGGACTACACGGATTCTTCAGGACAACCCGTCTGCCTGAGATGCAACAAACCAGGACACTTTGCAAGAGGATGCCCTTTAAACACGAGATTCGTGGGCCCGAGGGCCAGCCCCCAGGAGTAGAGCAGCTGGGTGCAAAGGACTGGTGTAACCGGTACATGGGAGGCCGTCCGTTCCTCAACATTACACTAGATGGAATCCCCATGTCAGCCCTACTGGACATCTGGTCGCAGGTCACTATGATCCCACATATCCTTTATAAACAATATTGGTCTGATGACGATCTTGAACTCCCAAACACCAATTTTTATATTATTGCAGCTAATGGGCAACCACAAAAACAGGTGGGGTACAGAGCAGCTACAATTGTTGGGGAGGGAGGAATTAAAAGGCCAAAGGTTATTTGTGGTTGAAGACAATCCTAATGAAAAATGCCCCTACATGATAATTGGTACAAATGTCATTGAAAACTGCTTTGGAGAAGTGTTGTTTTTACTCTGACAGATTTCTCAGACTGCTGGTTATGGGCAGACAAGAGTTATCCAAAGAGAGATCCGAGCCCTCATCCACAAGCAACAGGTAAATCTGTCTGGGGAAGAGATTGGCAGTGTGCGGGTAACAGACCCGGTTCCCATTGTATTACCACCAAAAAGCGGAATGATGATATGCTGTCGAGCAGCGATAGGTCGCAGAGGACAGGAATACCAGGCAGTTGTAGAGCCGGTATTTTCAGAGCACAGACCTACACTACTGACAGCCAGAGGGGTGGTGGATGTACGCAAGGGACGAGTACCAATCCGTGTATTAAATTGTGGGGAAGAAGAAGCAAAATTACCTGTTGTGCTACTGTAGCAAAGCTGTATACTGTTTGTAACAACATACAGGCAGTGGGACCTGTTTCCTCATCTAGCCAGACGGAGGATAACAACTCCAAAGGACAGCTGGAGGAGTTGTGTAAGCAGTTGCATGTAGGAACTGATGCCACCCCTTCTCACCAGAAACGCGGAGTTTACCGGGTAGCGCAGGAGTTCGAGCAAATATTTAGTAAGCATCCAATAGATTTTGGGAGAATTAAAGGGGTACACCATCGCATACCCACAGGAGATAATCCCCCAATTAAGTTGAGACACAGACCCATTCCACCAGGTCACTACCAACATGCCAAAGAGATGCTGAGGGACATGAAGGAGGCCGGGGTTATAAGAGATAGCAGTAGTCCCTGGGCAGCCCCTTTGGTCCTAGTCAGAAAGAAGGATGGCACGATGAGGATGTGTGTGAATTACAGGGAGGTCAACAAGATGACTCACAAAGATGCTTACCCGTTACCCCGAATAGAGGAGTCTCTTGCTGCATTAAAGACTGCTAATTATTTCTCCACATTAGATCTCACTAGTGAGTATTGGCAGGTCTTGCAGAAGAAGACCGAGAGAAGACTGCATTCACAACACCAATGGGACTATGCGAAGTCAACAGCATGCCATTCGGGTTATGTAGTGCACCAGGTACGTTTCAAAGATTCATGGAAAGTTGCCTGGGTCATCGGAATTTCGAGACAGTACTCTTATACCTTGACGACGTCATTGTGTTTTCCAAAACCTACCAAGAACACCTGGAACACCTGGCAGAGGTATTTGAGGCTTTAGCAAAGTACGGGATGAAGCTCAAACCATCTAAATGGCTGTTTTGCCAATTGGTTTGACAAACAGGTTCGGATACGACTTTAAAGAAGGTAAACAAGTAATTTTATTAAAAAGGCTAATTTAGAATACAAAGCTATAAAAACAACAGTATGATATTGCATACACTATTTGTATAATACAAAACTATAAAACATTAGGATATTGCATACACTATTTGAACCATCAACACATAAAGGTTATGCATTTACTTACATCACATCACCACGGAGTTGCACATCATCTTGTCTTGTTAACATCAATCGGAGAAACACGATGAAGACAGGAGAGCTCAGTGGGAACACACAACACTGTATTCAGGTACACAAAATGACTTCTTCATCAAGGAGCTTATAAGAACTCCTGCAGAAGTCCTGAATACAGGTACACAAAATGACTTCTTCATCAAGGAGCTTATGAGCATCATCTGTCCAATTGACAGAGAACTCCTGAGAAGTCACCACCAAAAATGCTTCTGTCTGTATCATGATTCCAGCGACTTTTATAAGGCTTCAACAATGGCCTGGTTAATGTTTATAAGCTTTGACTTGTCGATCAAACGGAATTGGCCAGATTCTGTAATCTCGAGAAGTTTACTTATAAACATTATTCTAGACAATCGATCTGTGTATTTCTCATGGAACATAATGGTCAGTGAACTTATTATTTAAACACAGTATTTTGGTTCCAATACCACTGTTTGTTAAAGCAAATATCACAGTGGTCACTTGTGTACAAATTAGGATAATGAATCCTTGAAATACACAGCTTCAAAGACCATAGAACAATTAACATTGTCTTACTGTATCAACAAAGGGCAAACACTCAGTTTGTGGATGGCAGACATCAAGACAGTTCATTTGAATGAACTAGTTTCTCAATATTAAAGTATATCAATTCACTGCAGTATATTGCAATATATAGTGCTTGGATTCAGACAACCATATTTCATATTTGCAATACATTCCACCCTTGGTCTGTTGACCACACTTTATCAAAGCATATAAACAATATGTTACATAATGTAGGCTATAAGATATCCATATTTTTTATTAGCAATACAATGGCACCTGCTGAAACCTAAAGTTCAATACCTGGGACACATGGTCAGCGCAGATGGAGTAGCACCAGACCCGGAAAAGGTAACAGCAATCCAGGAATGGCAGAGACCAACCACCGTCACCGAGGTACGTCAGTTCTTAGGTTTGGTTGGGTACTACAGAAGATTCATTAAGGGCTACACAAAGATGGCAGCGCCCCTGCAAGATATTCTGGTAGGCCAATCTAAGAAAAGAAGATCTTCCGAGCCACCATTGGACTGGGGAGGGGAACAAGAAAATTCCTTCCAACAGATGAAGCAAGCTCTAACCGGTGAGAAAATCCTGGCTTACCCTGATTACAACCTACCATTCGTCCTTTACACCGACACAAGTAATGTAGGCCTGGGAGCAGTCCTTTCCCAGATTCAAGATGGTAGAGAGCGAGTAATTGCCTACGCCAGCAGAAAACTTTGACCCACCGAGAGAAACCCAGAAAACTACAGTTCCTTTAAGTTGGAGTTTCTGTTCTTGGTCTGGGCTATAACAGAAAGATTCAAGCATTACCTCGCAGCTTCGAAGTTCACTGTCTTCACGGATAATAACCCGTTGACACATCTGGATGCCGCGAAGCTTGGAGCACTGGAGCAACGCTGGATGGCTCGACTATCGAACTATGAGTTTACTATCAAATATCCAGCAGGCCGCAACAACGCAAATGCTGATGCCCTCTCTAGAAACCCTCAAGTACCCCTGCAAGGAATTGAAGAAGAAGAGGATGACTTAGAGGAAATAGAACTCCCAGCTTTCCATAAAAGCAGAAAATGGAAAATCGCTGAAGATCACATCTACCAGAACCATCAGACTGTTGAATTAAACCTGCTGCCTCACTATGGATGGATGGAGACCCAAGACAGTGATCCGGCAGTGAGCCTTGTAAAGAAGTTGATAGCCCAACCGTATTCCAATCTTGAAAAGGATGCTCCACCAGAAGCCCAATACCTGTGGAAAGAAAGAAGCAGGTTATTCATCTATCAAGGTCAACTGTGCAGGCGGTACATCAACCCAAGAACACATGAAATGGTATGGCAAGTTGTGGTTCCAAAGAGAGATGTCCAAATGGTATTGGAAGCGTACCACAATGGATCGGGACACTTTGGATGGAGAAAATTGGAAATACTGTTACATGAAAGATTCTATTGGATCAGCATGAAGTCTTCCATAGAGAGATGGTGTAAAAACTGTGGACTATACTCATTAAGAAGAAGAGACCGTAACAGCCAGAAAGCACCACTCAAACCTATCATCACCAAGCAACGATTAGAACTGGTAGCTTTAGATCATGTCAAACTCGCACCCAGCAAATCAGGCTACACCTATGCTCTTACCATGGTAGACCACTATTCCAGATTTCTTGTGGTAGCTCTGGTAAAAGACTTAACAGCTGAGACAGCAGCAAGAACATTTCAAGCCTATTTCTGCAGACCCCATGGTTATCCAGACCAGGTATTGACAGACCAAGGACCTGCCTTTGAAGCTGAAATATTTCAAGAGTTCTGTCGCCTATACGGATACAAGAAAATTCATACCACGTCTTACTATCCTCAAACTAATGGAATGTGTGAAAAGATGAATCACGTGGTAATTGCTGAAAACTCTGCCCTTAGAAGAACAAAATCAATGGCCAGAGAAGTTACCAGATCTAGTTTACATCTACAACAACATCCCAGTAAGTTCTACAAATTGTACCCCTGCATACCTCATGAGAGCAAGACCAGGAAAATTGCCAGTAGACTTTGAAATAGGCATAGTAGTTCCTGAAGCAGATACTACAGATACGGATTGGGATACTCGCAGGAAAGAACAATACCAGAAAACTCAAGAATGCTTTGAGAGTTAAGTCTAGAAAAATCTAGAGTAGTGATGGGCGAGTCCTAAATTACTCGGAATCGCTTGACTCTAGCGAGTCCGAGCCCGGGACTCGCTACTCGTTGCGAGTCTAGCAAGTCCAATGTTAATGAATGGGGAAGCGAGTAATAGCGAGTAGTGTGCGATTTACAAATCGCAGATGTGTCTCGGAAGCTTCAGCCTGAAGCAATCCTAGTTTTGTCAGAGACTCTGACAAAACTAGGATTGGCATTGACTTGCATTGGACTCGTTTACTGTGCAAGTAATCTCTGGGAAACTCGCACAGTAAGGAATCCAGCTGTCTGCTCTGTGCCGGGCTCGGTCCTGCAGGCTGCCGCAGCTCCAGGGTCCTAGAGCCCACCTGCTCTTCCTGTGTGTAGCAGAGCTGAGATTGTTCTCAGTCTGCTCATCCCTGTGCATAGACATCTATATCTATGCACAGGGATGTAGCAGAGAGGACATCGCGTTTTGGACTACGTCGGACGGAGGAGGATTTTTTTAATTAAAGATGGAGTCCCTAATGGCTTTTTTTTTTATTTCTAATAAAAATTTTTCTCTGTGTTGTGTTTTTTTTAAAACAATTTAATAGAAATTCATGGCAGTCATGTCTAATATTGGCGTGACCGCCATAAATTTCGGGCTTAGGGCCAGCTGATAATACAAAGCTGGCCCTAACCTCTTTATTACCCAGCGTGCCACCGCCACCAGGGCCGCTGGAAGAGCGGGGTTCAGCGCCAGAGGATGGCGCTTCAATGAATGCGCCATCTTCTGGGGCGGCTGCGGGCTGCAATTTGCAGCGGGGGGTGCCCAGAAGGCTTGGCCCTCCCTACGCTGCGGATTCCAGCCCCCAACTGCTTAGCTGTACCTGGCTAGCCATAGAAATTGCGCGGAGCCCCACGCATTTTTTTTTTTATTATTTCATGAAATTCATGAAATAATAAAAAAAAAGGGCTCCCCTATATTCTTGTGTCCGGCCAGGTACAAATAGGCACCTGGGGGTTGGGGGCAGCCCGTCGCTGCCTGCTGGATCCGGCTGGTTCCAGAAATACGGCGAAGCCCACGTAATTTTTTTTCTGAACGCTGGGTAATAAAGGGGTTAATACCAGCTTTGTTATACAAGCTGGTATTAAGCCCAAGATTCTTAATGTCAGGCCACGTTTGACCCAGCCACTAAGAATCTCCAATAAAGGGTTAAAAAAACACAGAGAAAAAATTTTATTTGAAATAAAAAAAAAGCCATTAGGGACTCCATCTTTAATTAAAAAAATCCTCTTCCGTCCGACGTAGTCCAAAACGCGATGTCCTCTCTGCTCATCCCTGTGAATAGATAGATGTCTATGCACAGGGAATGAGCAGACTGAGAACAATCTCAGCACTGCTACATCATGTCTGTGAGCAGGCGGGCTCTAGGACCCTGGAGCTGCACAGAGAAGACAGCTGGACTCGGCTCGCAAAGAAACAGCAGTTACTTTGCGAGTTTCCCTGCTATCACTGGCACAGTAGCCAGTGATTACTCGCACGAGTCTAATGCAAACAATGGCAATCCTAGTTTTGTCAGCGTTTCTGACAAAACTAGGATTGATATTGATTTGCATTGGACTCGTGCGAGTAATCACTGGGAAACTCGCAGAGTACCGAGTCCTGTGAGTCCCTTACTACTCGCCGAGTAACGAGTCCTAGCGAGTAGATTCGCCCATCCCTACACATAATAGACAGCTCATGTGACTGACATCTGCCTTAATTCCCTATATGGCACATGTGTTGCACATTGGCTGTTTTTAATCAGATGTTTATGTTTGGGAAATAAAGATAGCACACGTATGAGGCAAGTTGTGTGAGGTGATTTGTGCACATCTGTGTCTGTCTGTGTGGTGTGTGTGTCCCTGGGGTGTGTATGTGTGTGTCCCTGTGGGATGGGGTCTGTGTGGTGTGTGTCTTTGTTGTGTGTGTCTCTTTGTGGTGTGTGTGTGTCCCTGTGGGGTAAGTGCATGTGCCCCTATAGGGTGTGTATGTGTGTGTGCCCCTGTGTGGGGGTCTGTGGTGTGTGTGTGTGTCTCTGTGTTGTGTGTGTCCCTTTGTGGTGTGTGTGTGTCCCTGAGGGGTGAGTGCATGTGTCCCTATAGGGTGTGTATGTGTGTGTGTCCCTGTGGGGGGGTCTGTGTGGTGTGTGTGTGTGTCTCTTTGTGGTGTGTGTGTCCCTGTGGGGTAAGTGCATGTGCCCCTATAGGGTGTGTATGTGTGTGTGCCCCTGTGTGGGGGTCTGTGGTGTGTGTGTGTATCTGTGTTGTGTGTGTCTCTTTGTGGTGTGTGTGTGTGTCCCTGTGGGGCGAGTGCATGTGTCCCTATAGGGTGTGTATGTGTGTGTGTGTCCCTGTGGTGGGGTGTCTGTGTGGGGTGTGTGTGTCTCTGTGTTGTGTGTGTCCCTTTGTGGTGTGTGTGTGTCCCTGAGGGGTGAGTGCATGTGTCCCTATAGGATGTGTATGTGTATGTGTCCATGTGGGGGGAGGTCTGTGTGGTGTGTGTGTGTGTCTCTTTGTGGTGTGTGTGTCCCTGTGGGGTGAGTGCATGTGTCCATATAGGGTGGCTATGCGTCTGTGTCCCTGTGGGGGGTCTGTGTGGTGTGTGTGTGTCTCTTTGTGGTGTGTGTGTGTCCCTGTGTGGTGAGTGCATGTGTCGCTATAGAGAGTGTGTGTGTCCCCTTGGGGGTGTGTGTGTGTCTTTGTGGTGTGTGTTTGTTCGGGTGCATGGTGAGTATCCAATGTTGGGGCTGCACCTTAGCGACTATACACTTGCTGTTACTCTTTGTGTGCGTGTGGTGTGTATACATGTCCCTGTGTGTGGTGAATATCTCATGTTGGGGCCCCACCTTAGTGACTATATGCTGGTATGTGCTGTTAGTCTTTGGCGCTATCATTAAGTCCCTCTCATTCACAACTGTCAACTGGTAACTGTCACTTTTTCCTCATTATGTAGATAGGGGCAAAATTGTTTGGTGAATTGGAATGCGCGGGGTTAAAATTTCGCCTCACAACATAGCCTATGACGCTCTCGGGGTCCAGACGTGTGACTGTGCAAAATTTTGTCTCTATAGCTGACAGCTGTCGATTTTCCTCCCACACGTTTCCTTTCCCTTTTTTCCCATTATGTAGATAGGGGCAAAATTGTTTGGTGAACTGGAACGCGCAGGGTTAAAATTTCGCCTCACAACGAAGCCTATGACGCTCCCGGGGTCCAGACGTGTGACTGTGCAAAATTTTGCGGCTGTAGCTGCGACGGTGTAGATGCCAATCCCGGATATACACACATACACACACACATACATACACACATTCAGCTTTATATATTAGATTTAAGCTAAAAATATCCCATTATTCCTCTTTGAATATCGAGGTAAAATATGACGAATGGATTATTTATTTATTTTTAAAGGGAACCTGTCACCTAATCTATGGCCCCTAAACTATCACTACCTGCCCCTACAGACCCTAACTAGCTCCCTAACCATCCCTGCCTGACCTAATAGTGCTTTATATGAGGTGAATAAAACACTTTATAAACTTACATGATTTGTGTCTGTGGGGCGTTCTTGTCTGCAGGGCGGTGTCCCCAGAGCCGCGCTCCCTCCGCCTCGCTCCCTTCCTAACGCCCTAATGGGCGGCATTATCGATTTGAAGAGCGGGGGCACCCACTGGAATCATCCCGCCCCGCTCTTCATGACGCGAGGCCGGCGACCGCGTCATTTCCGGTCCGCGCATGCGCAGTGCGGCAGGAGAAGCCGAAGCCGAGTGCCGGCGTCGCTAGGCAACGATCGGGAGCGTCTTCGGAAGGTGAGTATCGGCGGCCCCTTCCTTCCCCAAACTGCACATATATATGTGTGTGTAATCCACATGTATATATGGAGTACACACATATATATATATTCACTTTGATTAGGCATAGTTTATATGTGCATCTAAATATATATATAGATGCACAAATATATAGTTATATTATATATATGTGTGTGTGCATGTATATATATATATATATATAATACTAGCTGTGAGCCCGATGCAAATGCATCGGGATTCTAGAACGTGCATTAATTTGATTATAGTAGTTATAGCTGTTAGCCTGATGCAAATGCATCGGGTATCTAAAATATGTTTATTGTTTTTTTTAAAGATTTTTAAATAATAATCGCATCATCAATAGCAATAATATAAGCCATAGCATTATTATTAGCAGTTATAGCAGTATTAATAGCATTATTAGCAGTATTATGAGCATTAATAACAGTATTAATAGCATTAATAGCATTATTATTAGCATTAATAGCATTATTAATAGCATTATTAGCATTAATAATAGCATTAATAACATTATTAATAGCATTAATAGCATTATTATTAGCATTAATAGCATTAATAATAGCATTATTAGCATTAATTTTTTTTATTATTATTTTTATTGAATTATTTATTATTTTTTATTTATTTTTTTATTATTTTTTAATTATTTTTTAATTATTTTTTTTATTATTAAATTTATTATTTAGGCTGAGACCCAGTTCTCTTTCAGGTCCGCTGAAAGGGCTGATATAATTAGCATATATGGTTTTTTTTTAAATTATTTTTATTGAATTATTTATTATTTTTAATTTATTTTTTTATAATTTTTTAATTATTTTTTAATTATTTTTTTTATTATTAAATTTATTATTTAGGCTGAGACCCAGTTCTCTTTCAGGTCCGCTGAAAGGGCTGATATAATTAACATATATTTAATTTTTTTATTATTATTTTTATTGAATTATTTATTATTTTTTATTTATTTTTTTATTATTTTTTAATTATTTTTTAATTATTTTTTTTATTATTAAATTTATTATTTAGGCTGAGACCTAGTTCTCTTTCAGGTCCGCTGAAAGGGCTGATATAATTAGCATATATTTAATTTTTTTATTATTATTTTTATTGAATTATTTATTATTTTTAATTTATTTTTTTATTATTTTTTAAATATTTTTTAATTATTTTTTTTATTATTAAATTTATTATTTAGGCTGAGACCCAGTTCTCTTTCAGGTCCGCTGAAAGGGCTGATATAATTAGCATATATTTAATTTTTTTATTATTATTTTTATTGAATTATTTATTATTTTTTTATTTATTTTTTTATTATTTTTTAATTATTTTTTAATTATTTTTTTTATTATTAAATTTATTATTTAGGCTGAGACCGAGTTCTCTTTCAGGTCCGTTTATTTTTTATTTATTTTTTTATTTTTTTTTTTATTATTTTTTAATTATTTTTTTTATTATTAAATTAATTTGTTCGCATTGAAATACATTAGCGGTGTGTGTGTGTGTGTCCCTGTGGGGGGGTGTCTGTGTGGGGTGTGTGTGTCTCTGTGTTGTGTGTGTCCCTTTGTGGTGTGTGTGTGTCCCTGAGGGGTGAGTGCATGTGTCCCTATAGGGTGTGTATGTGTGTGTGTCCCTGTGGGGGGGTCTGTGTGGTGTGTGTGTGTCTCTTTGTGGTGTGTGTGTCCCTGTGGGGTAAGTGCATGTGCCCCTATAGGGTGTGTATGTGTGTGTGCCCCTGTGTGGGGGTCTGTGGTGTGTGTGTGTATCTGTGTTGTGTGTGTCTCTTTGTGGTGTGTGTGTGTGTCCCTGTGGGGCGAGTGCATGTGTCCCTATAGGGTGTGTATGTGTGTGTGTGTCCCTGTGGTGGGGTGTCTGTGTGGGGTGTGTGTGTCTCTGTGTTGTGTGTGTCCCTTTGTGGTGTGTGTGTGTCCCTGAGGGGTGAGTGCATGTGTCCCTATAGGGTGTGTATGTGTGTGTGTCCATGTGGGGGGAGGTCTGTGTGGTGTGTGTGTGTGTCTCTTTGTGGTGTGTGTGTCCCTGTGGGGTGAGTGCATGTGTCCCTATAGGGTGGCTATGCGTCTGTGTCCCTGTGGGGGGTCTGTGTGGTGTGTGTGTGTCTCTTTGTGGTGTGTGTGTGTCCCTGTGTGGTGAGTGCATGTGTCGCTATAGAGAGTGTGTGTGTCCCCTTGGGGGTGTGTGTGTGTCTTTGTGGTGTGTGTTTGTTCGGGTGCATGGTGAGTATCCAATGTTGGGGCTGCACCTTAGCGACTATACACTTGCTGTTACTCTTTGTGTGCGTGTGGTGTGTATACATGTCCCTGTGTGTGGTGAATATCTCATGTTGGGGCCCCACCTTAGTGACTATATGCTGGTATGTGCTGTTAGTCTTTGGCGCTATCATTAAGTCCCTCTCATTCACAACTGTCAACTGGTAACTGTCACTTTTTCCTCATTATGTAGATAGGGGCAAAATTGTTTGGTGAATTGGAATGCGCGGGGTTAAAATTTCGCCTCACAACATAGCCTATGACGCTCTCGGGGTCCAGACGTGTGACTGTGCAAAATTTTGTCTCTATAGCTGACAGCTGTCGATTTTCCTCCCACATGTTTCCTTTCCCTTTTTTCCCATTATGTAGATAGGGGCAAAATTGTTTGGTGAACTGGAACGCGCAGGGTTAAAATTTCGCCTCACAACGAAGCCTATGACGCTCCCGGGGTCCAGACGTGTGACTGTGCAAAATTTTGCGGCTGTAGCTGCGACGGTGTAGATGCCAATCCCGGATATACACACATACACACACACATACATACACACATTCAGCTTTATATATTAGATTTAAGCTAAAAATATCCCATTATTCCTCTTTGAATATCGAGGTAAAATATGACGAATGGATTATTTATTTATTTTTAAAGGGAACCTGTCACCTAATCTATGGCCCCTAAACTATCACTACCTGCCCCTACAGACCCTAACTAGCTCCCTAACCATCCCTGCCTGACCTAATAGTGCTTTATATGAGGTGAATAAAACACTTTATAAACTTACATGATTTGTGTCTGTGGGGCGTTCTTGTCTGCAGGGCGGTGTCCCCAGAGCCGCGCTCCCTCCGCCTCGCTCCCTTCCTAACGCCCTAATGGGCGGCATTATCGATTTGAAGAGCGGGGGCGCCCACTGGAATCATCCCGCCCCGCTCTTCATGACGCGAGGCCGGCGACCGCGTCATTTCCGGTCCGCGCATGCGCAGTGCGGCAGGAGAAGCCGAAGCCGAGTGCCGGCGTCGCTAGGCAACGATCGGGAGCGTCTTCGGAAGGTGAGTATCGGCGGCCCCCTCCTTCCCCAAACTGCACATATATATGTGTGTGTACACACATATATATATATTCACTTTGATTAGGCATAGTTTATATGTGCATCTATATATATATATAGATGCACAAATATATAGTTATATTATATATATGTGTGTGTGCATGTATATATATATATATATATATATAATACTAGCTGTGAGCCCGATGCAAATGCATCGGGATTCTAGAACGTGCATTAATTTGATTATAGTAGTTATAGCTGTTAGCCTGATGCAAATGCATCGGGTATCTAAAATATGTTTATTGTTTTTTTTAAAGATTTTTAAATAATAATCGCATCATCAATAGCAATAATATAAGCCATAGCATTATTATTAGCAGTAATAGCAGTATTAATAGCATTATTAGCAGTATTATGAGCATTAATAACAGTATTAATAGCATTAATAGCATTATTATTAGCATTAATAGCATTATTAATAGCATTATTAGCATTAATAATAGCATTAATAACATTATTAATAGCATTAATAGCATTATTATTAGCATTAATAGCATTAATAATAGCATTATTAGCATTAATAATAGCATTCATAACATTATTAATAGCATTAATAGCATTATTATTAGCATTAATAGCATTAATAATAGCATTAATAACATTATTAATAGCATTAATAGCATTATTATTAGCATTAATAGCATTATTAATAGCATTAATAGCATTAATAGCATAATTAATAGCATTAATAGCATTATTAATAGCATTAATAGCATTATTATTAGCATTAATAGCATTAATAATAGCATTATTAGCATAATAATAGCATTAATAACATTATTAAAAGCATTAATAGCATTATTATTAAGCATTAATAGCATTAATAATGCATTAATAGGATAAAATTATAGCATTAATAGCATTAATATAGCATAATAATAGCATTAATTAATAGCATTAATATCATTATTATCAGCATTAATAGCATTTAATAGGATAAATATTAGCATTAACAGCATTAAGAGCATAATTAATAGCATTATTAATAGCATTAATAGCATTATTATTAGCATTAATAGCATTATAATAAATATAGCATTATTAGCATTAATAATTAGCATTAATAATAGCATTAATAACATTAATTAATAGCATTATATAGCATTATAATATATTAGCATTAATAGCATTATTAATAGCATTAATAGATAAATATTAGCATTAAATATTAGCATTAATAGACATAATATTAATAGCATTAATAGCATTATTAATAGCATTAATAGCATTATATATTAGCATTAATATAGCATTAATAATAGCATTATTAGCATTAATAATAGCATTAATAACATTATTAATAGCATTAATAGCATTATTATTAGCATTAATAGCATTAATAATGCCATTAATAGGATAAATATTAGCATTAATAGCATTAATAGCATAATTAATAGCATTAATAGCATTATTAATAGCATTAATATCATTATTATCAGCATTAATAGCATTAATAGGATAAATATTAGCATTAACAGCATTAAGAGCATAATTAATAGCATTAATAGCATTATTAATAGCATTAATCGCATTATTATTAGCATTAATAGCATTAATAATAGCATTATTAGCATTAATATTAGCATTAATAATAGCATTAATAACATATTAATAGCATTAATAGCATTATTATTAGCATTAATAGCATTAATAGGAGAAATATTAGCATTAATAGCATAATTAATAGCATTAATAGCATTATTAATAGCATTAATAACATTATTATTAGCATTAATAGCATTAATAATAGCATTATTAGCATTAATAATAGCATTAATAACATTATTAATAGCATTAATAGCATTATTATTAGCATTAATAGCATTAAATAGCATTATTATAAGCATTAATAGCATTAATAATACCATGAATAGGATAAATATTAGCATTAATAGCAATAATAGCATAATTAATAGCATTAATAGCATTATTAATAGCATTAATAGCATTAATAGGATAAATATTAGCATTAATAGCATTATTAATAGTATTAATAGCATTAATAGGATAAATATTAGCATTAATAGCAGAATTAATAGCATTAATAGCATTATTAATAGCATTAATAGCATTATTATTAGCATTAATAGCATTAATAATAGCATTATTAGCATTAATAATAGCATTATTAGCATTAATAATAGCATTATTAACATTATTAATAGCATTATTATTAGCATTAATAGCATTAATAATACCATGAATAGGATAAATTTTAGCATTAATAGCATTAATAGCATAATTAATAGCATTAATAGCATTATTAATAGCATTAATAGCATTATTATTAGCATTAATAGCATTAATAATAGCATTATTAGCATTAATAATAGCATTAATAACATTATTAATAGCATTAATAGCATTATTATTAGCATTAATAGCAATAATAGCATTATTATTAGCATTAATAGCATTAATAATACCATGAATAGGATAAATATTTAATTTTTTTATTATTATTTGTATTGAATTATTTATTATTTTTAATTTTTTTTTTATTATTTTTTAATTATTTTTTAATTATATTTTTTTTATTATTAAATTTATTATTTAGGCTGAGACCCAGTTCTCTTTCAGGTCCGCTGAAAGGGCTGATATAATTAGCATATATTTAATTTTTTTATTATTATTTTTATTGAATTATTTATTATTTTTTATTTATTTTTTTATTATTTTTTAATTATTTTTTTTATTATTAAATTTATTATTTAGGCTGAGACCCAGTTCTCTTTCAGGTCCGCTGAAAGGGCTGATATAATTAGCATATATGGTTTTTTTTTATTATTATTTTTATTGAATTATTTATTATTTTTAATTTATTTTTTTATAATTTTTTAATTATTTTTTAATTATTTTTTTTATTATTAAATTTATTATTTAGGCTGAGACCCAGTTCTCTTTCAGGTCCGCTGAAAGGGCTGATATAATTAGCATATATTTAATTTTTTATTATTATTTTTATTGAATTATTTATTATTTTTTATTTATTTTTTTATTATTTTTTTATTATTTTTTAATTATTTTTTTTATTATTAAATTTATTATTTAGGCTGAGACCTAGTTCTCTTTCAGGTCCGCTGAAAGGGCTGATATAATTAGCATATATTTAATTTTTTTATTATTATTTTTATTGAATTATTTATTATTTTTAATTTATTTTTTTATTATTTTTTAAATATTTTTTAATTATTTTTTTTATATTAAATTTATTATTTAGGCTGAGACCCAGTTCTCTTTCAGGTCCGCTGAAAGGGCTGATATAATTAGCATATATTTAATTTTTTTATTATTATTTTTATTGAATTATTTATTATTTTTTATTTATTTTTTTATTATTTTTTAATTATTTTTTAATTATTTTTTTTATTATTAAATTTATTATTTAGGCTGAGACCGAGTTCTCTTTCAGGTCCGTTTATTTTTTATTTATTTTTTTATTTTTTTTTTATTATTTTTTAATTATTTTTTTTATTATTAAATTAATTTGTTCGCATTGAAATACATTAGCGGTGTGTCGGCGATTTTATGGCCGCCGACCTGGTTCTATTTGTCGGCCCTAAAATCGCGGACACACCGCTAATGCATGTCTATGGGCAGTGAGCTCGAATTCTGATTGGTCTGCGTTCAATCCGAAATCGGGCTGATTGCCCATAGAGATGCATTAGCGGTGTGTCCGCGATTTTAGGGCCGACAAATAGAACCAGGTGGCCGGCCATAAAATCGGCGACACACCGCTAATGTATTTCAATGGGATCTGAGGTGCTCTTCTGATTGGCTGAGGGCATTAGAGAGCGACCAATCAGAAGAGCAGCTCACATCTCATTGAGGTAGAATGGCGGATTTTGCGTCCATTCTATGTTAATGATAACTGAAGAGGACGTCGGAGATGGAAGTTGGCGGAAAGAAGACAGAAGACCCCGGGGGCCGGACGAAGAGCCGGAGATGGCGGAAAGAAGAGAGAAGAGCGGCGGGGCCGGAGGAAGAGGACGGCTGGCCGGACGAAGGGATTGTGGATCGGACGGACGATCAGATGACTAAGAAGGCATGTAAGTGATCGACGGGGGCGTTAGGTTAGGGGACGGCGGGGGCTTCGGGTGTAGGGCCTTAGGTGTTAGCGGCGGGAGCTTAGGAGGCGGCGGGGCTTAGGGGATAGGGGCTTAGGTGCGGCGGGGCTTAGGGGGCAGGGGGGGTAGGGGTTTAGGTGCGTATTCGGGGGTAGGGGGTTAGGTGCGGCTTAGGGGGTAGGGGCTTGCGGCAGAGGGTAGTGGCTGCGGCGGGGTAGTGGGTTAGGGCGGCAGGGGGTAGGGGCTTGCGGCAGAGGGTAGTGGCTGCGGCGGGGTAGTAGCTTAGGGCGGCAGGGGGTAGGGGTTTCGGCGGCGGGGTAGTGGGTTAGGGGTTAGGGCGGCAGGGGGTAGGGGCTGCGGCGGGGTAGTGGGTTAGGGCGGCAGGGGGTAGGGGCTTGCGGCAGAGGGTAGTGGCTGCGGCGGGGTAGTGGGTTAGGTCGGCAGGGGGTAGGGGCTTGCGGCAGAGGGTAGTGGCTGCGGCGGGGTAGTGGATTAGGGCGGCAGGGGGTAGGGGCTTCGGCGGCGGGGTAGTGGCTTAGGGGTTAGGTGCGGCATAGGGTAGTGGCTGCGGCGGGGTAGTGGGTTAGGTCGTCAGGGGGTAGGGGCTTGCGGCAGAGGGTAGTGGCTGCGGCGGGGTAGTGGATTAGGGCGCCAGGGGGTAGGGGCTTCGGCGGCGGGGTAGTGGGTTAGGGGTTAGGGCGGCAGGGGGTAGGGGCTTGCGGCAGAGGGTAGTGGCTGCGGCGGGGTAGTGGGTTAGGGCGGCAGGGGGTAGGGGCTTGCGGCAGAGGGTAGTGGCTGCGGCGGGGTAGTAGCTTAGAGCGGCAGGGGGTAGGGGTTTCGGCGGCGGGGTAGTGGGTTAGGGGTTAGGGCGGCAGGGGGTAGGGGCTGCGGTGGGGTAGTGGGTTAGGGCGGCAGGGGGTAGGGGCTTGCAGCAGAGGGTAGTGGCTGTGGCGGGGTAGTGGGTTAGGTCGGCAGGGGGTAGGGGCTTGCGGCAGAGGGTAGTGGCTGCGGCGGGGTAGTGGATTAGGGCGGCAGGGGGTAGGGGCTTCGGCGGCGGGGTAGTGGCTTAGGGGTTAGGTGCGGCATAGGGTAGTGGCTGCGGCGGGGTAGTGGGTTAGGTCGGCAGGGGGTAGGGGCTTTGGCGGCGGGGTAGTGGGTTAGGGCGGCAGGGGGTAGGGGCTTGCGGCGGGGTAAGTGGGTTAGGGCGGCAGAGGGTAGGGGCTTGCGGCAGAGGGTAGTGGCTGTGGCGGGGGTAGTGGCTTAGGGCGGCAGGGGGTAGGGGCTTCGGCGGCGGGGTAGTGGCTTAGGGGTTAGGTGCGGCAGAGGGTAGTGGCTGCGGCGGGGTAGTGGGTTAGGGCGGCAGGGGGTAGGGGCTTCGGCGGCGGGGTAGTGGCTTAGGGGTTAGGTGCGGCAGAGGGTAGTGGGTGCGGCGGGGGTAGTGGGTTAGGGCAGGGGCTTGTGGCAGAGGGTAGTGGGACTTTGGCGGCGGTGTACAGCGCGATGGTATACTACAGTCCCATGGGCATGCGAGTCGTTGGCGCATGGGCATGGGACTGTAGTATACTATAGCGGTGTACACTACAGTCGTATGCGCTTCTGTGGCTTGGTTAGCGTTGGGTGGCAGCGACTCGCAATGCCCGCTTCGCGGGCATTGCTTCGCGAGGCTGCAACGACTCGCAATGCCCGCGTTGCGGGCATTGCTTCGGGAGTCGCCGTGGCCGCTACGCGGCCACGGACAGAGTCCAGGATAAGAAACCTGGACTCGCTAACCAAGCCACCGAAAGTTGCGCCGCTCCGACGGAAGTCAGTTACGGCAATTATATAATAGATATGCACACACAAAAAAAAAAATATATATATATAGTGTTAGAGTATATTTATATTTCCATGTATATGTGCACATACATACATATATATATATATATATATACACATGTATATATAGTCTAACTATATATACACATATATATATGTGTGTATATATAGTTAGATAGAATATATATATATATATATATATATATATATATATATAGAATACCTATTGTATGTATACAGAGTATATATACATGGTGCATCTATAGATATGGTGAATCTATATATATATATACCCAAGTGTATAGATGCATCATATCTCTAGATGCGTCATATATATACTGTATATATAAAGTGGATGCAGCTAATATATAGTAATATATATATATATATATATATATATATGATGCATCTACTTTATATATATATATATATACAGTACATATATATAAATATATATATAGTATATATATATGGTGCATCTATAGATATGATGAATCTATATATATATATATATATGCAAGTGTATAGAGGCATCACATATATACTGTATATATACAGTAGATGCATAATCTATATTATATATAGATATACACTATATATATATATATATATTATATAGATGCATCCACTGTATATATGCAGTATATATATGATCCATCTATACACTTGTGTATAGATGCATGTATACACTTGTGTATATATATATTGAGACTTATTATATCTATAGATGCACCATATATATATAATGTATATATACAGTATATATATATATAATCTACTGTATATATACATTATATATATATGGTGCATCTATAGATATGATGAATCTATATAAATACACAAGTGTATAGATGCATGATATATATACTGTATATATACAGTAGATGCATTGTATATATTATATATAGATATACACTATATATATAATATATATATATAGATGTATACACTGTATATATACAGTATATACAAATATATGATGCACCTATAGATATGATGCATCTATACACTTGTGTGTATATATAGCTGCATCTACTGTATATATACAGTATATATATGATGCATCTATAGAAATGATGCATCTATAAACTGTGCATATATATGCATATATATGCGTGTATCTATTCAAATGCATGTATATATATCTATATACACACACACAACATATATCAGTATATATTTATATATATACATATACACAGACACATGTATATATCTATATTCACACATATATATGTATATATATATATATATATATATATATATATATATATATACAGAAATATATAGTAAATTACACATTATGCATATGTGTGTAAATGTATATACATATACATATATGTGGATACTTAGACATATAAATAGATATGTATATGTGTGCATATGAATATATACACACGTGTATACATATGATTAGCCACATATATACATAATGTGTGTATATAGTAATATATATCTGTGTATCTATAGATATGTATATATACACATACACGTGTATATCTACTCTATAATTGCCGTAGGCATTTTCGTGTCGGACCCCGAAATCGCCGTGGATATGTCACACTCTGACGTCACCACGGCGAAGCATTGGCCGCGTAGCGGCCAATGCGAGTCGTTAGCTGCGCGAGCAATGGCCGCGAGGCCATTGCGAGTCGCTGGCCGAAAATAGAACCAGAGGCTCGGCCACAAAGCTAGCGATTTACCGCTCAGGTAGCGAGTCGCTGCCTGAGCGGTAAATCGCTAACTTTGTGGCCGAGCCTCTGGTTCCATTTTCGGCCAGCGACTCGCAATGCCCGCTTCGCGGCCATTGCGAGCACTCAGCCCCAATAAGTATTCAACCCCCCCAAAAAGTATTGGACCCAACAAAAAAAGTATTGGACCCCCCCCAAAAAGTATTGGACCCCCCAAAAAAAGTATTGGACCCCCCCAAAAAAGTATTGGACCCCCCCCAAAAAAGTATTGGACCCCCCAAAAAAAGTATTGGACCCCCCCAAAAAAGTATTGGACCCCCTAAAAAAAGTATTGGACCCCCCAAAAAAAGTATTGGACCCCCCCAAAAAAGTATTGGACCCCCCAAAAAAAGTATTGGACCCCCAAAAAAAAGTATTGGACCCCCCCAAAAAAGTATTGGACTCCCTAAAAAAAGTATTGGACCCCCTAAAAAAAGTATTGGACCCCCAAAAAAAGTATTGGACCCCCCAAAAAAGTATTGGACCCCCTAAAAAAAGTATTGGACCCCCCAAAAAAAGTATTGGACCCCCCCCCAAAAGTATTGGACCCCCCAAAAAAAGTATTGGACCCCCCAAAAAAAGTATTGGACCCCCCCAAAAAAGTATTGGACCCCCCAAAAAAAGTATTGGACCCCCCCAAAAAAGTATTGGACCCCCCCCCCAAAAAGTATTGGACCCCCCAAAAAAAGTATTGGACCCCCCAAAAAAGTATTGGACCCCCCCAAAAAAGTATTGGACCCCCCAAAAAAAGTATTGGACCCCCCCAAAAAAGTATTGGACCCCCTAAAAAAAGTATTGGACCCCCAAAAAAAGTATTGGACCCCCCCAAAAAAGTATTGGACCCCCCAAAAAAAAGTATTGGACCCCCCCCAAAAAGTATTGGACCCCCCCAAAAAAGTATTGGACCCCCTAAAAAAAGTATTGGACCCCCCAAAAAAGTATTGGACCCCCCCCAAAAAGTATTGGACCCCCCAAAAAAAGTATTGGACCCCCCCAAAAAGTATTGGACCCCCCCAAAAAAGTATTAGAACCCCCAAAAAAAGTATTGGACCCCCCCAAAAAAGTATTGGACCCCCCAAAAAAAGTATTGGACCCCCCAAAAAAAGTATTGCACCCCCCAAAAAAGTATTGGACCCCCTAAAAAAAGTATTGGACCCCCCAAAAAAAGTATTGGACCCCCCAAAAAAGTATTGGACCCCCTAAAAAAAGTATTGGACCCCCCAAAAAAGTATTGGACCCCCCCCCAAAAAGTATTGGACCCCCAAAAAAAGTATTGGACCTACCCAAAAAGTATTGGATCCCCCCAAAAAGTATTGGACCCCCCAAAAAAAGTATTGGACCCCCCCAAAAAATATTGGACCCCCAAAAAAAAGTATTGGACACCCCAAAAAAAGTATTGGACCCCCCCAAAAAAGTATTGGACCCCCCAAAAAAGTATTGGACCCCCCAAAAAAAGTATTGGACCCCCCAAAAAAAGTATTGGACCCCCCCCCAAAAAGTATTGGACCCCCCCCAAAAAGTATTGGACCCCCCAAAAAGTATTGGCCCCCCCAAAAAAGTATTGGACCCCCCAAAAAAAGTATTGGACCCCCTCAAAAAGTATTGGACCCCCCCAAAAAAGTATTGGACCCCCCCAAAAAGTATTGGACCCCCCCTCAAAAAAAGGATTGGACCCCCCCAAAAAGTATTGGACCCCCCCAAAAAAGTATTGGACCCCCCCAAAAAGTATTGGACCCCCCAAAAAAAGTATTGGACTAACCCAAAAAGTAGCTATAACTACTATAATCAAATTAATGCACGTTCTAGAATCCCGATGCATTTGCATCGGGCTCACAGCTAGTATATCTATATGCACAGAAATACATATATATATACACAGATACACACACATTTTTATACACACATACATATACGTGTGTATGTATATATATATATGTATAAATACATAGCTGTATATACAGACATACATATCAATATACACACATTATCTATGTATATATGTAGATGTATATATATATACTTGTGTGTGTATATGTATATATATATATTTTTTTTTTGTAGAGAGAGAGACTGAGGGTGAGAGGGTCTGTGAGTTTTGTGTAACGCTGGGACCTGGGTGACGCAGTAAACTTCACTTGAGGTCAGAGTTAATCCTCGTCACTCTACCTGACCTCAGGTGATCTACACTGATGTCACCCTGTTCACATCGGTAACAGAAAACTCACTCTATGTGGGTCACGCTGTGAAGTGGGAAGTTTCACATGAGGTCAGAGAAACACATTGCTTTATCCGACCTCAGGTGACACAGACCATGAATGCTTCACTGCACGAGCCTTCAAATATAATTTTTAGGGAATCTTCACTAACGGACAGACCTCTACCAGGATCCTGGATGGGTATGTGGGAGTAATAAAGATGGAGTCAAAATACGTGTTTGTGTTTTTTGTTGTAATAAAAAAAAATTTTCTCGGTGTTGTGTCTTCTTTACTACTAAATAGAGATTCATAATGGCCGTGTCTAACATTGGCGCGACATTATAAATCTCGGGCTTAGTGCCAGCTGTTAAAAGAAAGGTGGCATTAACCCCTTATTACCCAGTCTGCCACCGCCACAGGGCAGCTGGAAGAGCTGGGTACAGCTCCACAATATTGCGCTTCTATAAATGCGCAATATTCTGGGGCGGCTGCGAGCTGCAATTCTCAGCGGGGGTGGCCCAGAACGCTTGGGCCTCCCTACGCTGGGGATTCCAGCCCTCAGCTGCCTAGTTGTACCTGGCTGGCAAAGAAAAATGCGGTGAAGCCCCACGCCGTTTTTTTTCTTGTCAGCCAGGTACATCTAGGTAGTTGTGGGTGGATGGCAGCTCCCTGCTGCCTAGTTGTACCTGGCTGGCAAAGAAAAATGTGGCGAAGCCCCACGCCTTTTTTTTTCTTGCCAGCCAAGTAGACCTAGACAGCTGTGGGCTGCTATCCACCCCCTACTACCTAGGTGTACCTGGCTGGCATGAAAAAACGGCATCTGGCTTCACCACAATTTTCTTTGCCAGCCAGGTACAACTAGTCAGCCGGGGGTGGATGGCAGCTCCCAGCTGCCTAGTTGTACCTGGCTGGCAAAGAAAAATGCGGCGAAGCCCCACGCCGTTTTTTTTCTTGCCAGCCAGGTAGTGTATATCTATATATAATATAGATTATGCATCTACTGTATATATACAGTATATATGTGATGCCTCTATACACTTGCATATATATATATATATAGATTCATCATATCTATAGATGCACCATATATATATATACTATATATATATTTATATATATATACTGTATATATATATGTATATAAAGTAGATGCATCATATATATATATATATATATATATATATATATATATACTATATATTAGCTGCATCCACTTTATATATACAGTATATATATGACGCATCTAGAGATATGATGCATCTATACACTTGGGTATATATATATATAGATTCACCATATCTATAGATGCACCATGTATATATACTCTGTATACATACAATAGGTATTATATATATATATATATATATATATTCTATCTAAATATATATACACAGATATATATATGTGTATATATAGTTAGATTATATATAAATGTGTATATATATATATCTATTATATAATCGCGAATCGGAAAAGCGCCCCTCTCGGCGCTACTTCCGGTGTCGTCATGTGGATACGCGCAAAGCATTGGCCGCGAAGCGGCCATTGCGAGCAGTTTTAAGCCAACTCGCAATGGCCGCCAATGCCGCCTCTGCTCCCCGCTACCCACAGCCCACCTCCAACTATGCAGCTGCCCCCTGTGCCTCCCCCCAGCCCCGATCCACAGCCGAGCTACGCTCCCCACACCCGCACCGACCTCCAGCACCGCACACCCCCCCCTCACTGCCCGCACACCTCCGCCGCCAGCCCCCATCCACAGTCTAGCACAGCCCCCCCCCGCAATGTCCGCACAGCACCCCCCCAATGTCCGCACAAACACCCCCCCAATGTCCGCACAACACCCCCCCACAATGTGCGCACAACACCCCCCCACATGTCCGCACAACACCCCCCCCAATGTCCGCACAACACCCCCCCACAATGTCCGCACAACACCCCCCCCAATGACCGCACAGCCCCTCCCCCCCAATGTCCGCACAGCCCCTCCCCCCCAATGTCCGCACAGCACCTCCCCCCCATTGTCCGCACAGCCCCTCCCCCCTAATGTCCGCACAGCCCCTCCCCCCAATGTCCGCACAGCCCCTCCCCCCCAATGTCCGCACAGCCCCCCCCGCCAATGTCCGCACAGCCCCCCCGCCAATGTCCGCACAGCCCCCCCCAATGTCCGCACAGCCCCCCCCGCCAATGTCCGCACAGCCCCCCCCGCCAATGTCCGCACAGCCCCCCCCGCCAATGTCCGCACAGCCCCCCCCGCCAATGTCCGCACAGCCCCCCCGTCAATGTCCGCACAGCCCCCCCCCCCAATGTCCGCACAGCCCCCCCGCCAATGTCCGCACAGCCCCCCCCGCCAATCTCCGCACATCCCCCCGCCAATCTCCGCACAGCCCCCCCCGCCAATCTCCGCACAGCCCCCCCCGCCAATGTCCGCACATCTCCCCCCCCGCCAATGTCCGCACAGCCCCCCCCCGCCAATGTCCGCACATCTCCCCCCCCGCCAATGTCTGCACAGCCCCCCCGCCAATGTCCGCACAGCCCCCCCCGCCAATCTCCGCACATCCCCCCGCCAATCTCCGCACAGCCCCCCCCGCCAATCTCCGCACAGCCCCCCCCGCCAATGTCCGCACATCTCCCCCCCCGCCAATGTCCGCACAGCCCCCCCCGCCAATGTCCGCACAGCCCCCCCGCCAATGTCCGCACAGCCCCCCCCGCCAATGTCCGCACAGCCCCCCCCCTGCCAATGTCCGCACAGCCCCCCCCGCCAATGTCCGCACAGCCCCCCCCCAATGTCCGCACAGCCCCCCCGCCAATGTCCTCACAGCCCCCCCCCAATGTCCGCACAGCCCCCCCCGCAATGTCCGCACAGCCCCTCCCCCCCAATGTCCGCACAGCCCCTATCCTCAAAGCCCCGCCGCACCTAAGCCCCTACCCCCCCTACCCCCTAAGCACCGACGCACCTAAGCCCCGACCCGCCGCACCTAAGCCCCTACCCCCTAAAACCCGCCGCACCTAAGCCCCTACCCCCTAAGCCCCGCCGCACCTAAGCCCCTACCCTCTAAGCCCCGCCGCACCTAAGCCCCTACCCCCTAAGACCCGCCGCACCTAAGCCCCTACCCCCTAAGCCCCGCCGCACCTAAGCCCCTACCCTCTAAGCCCCGCCGCACCTAAGCCCCTACCCTCTAAGCCCCGCCGCACCTAAGCCCTTACCCCCTAAGACCCGCCGCACCTAAGCCCCTACCCTCTAAGCCCCGCCGCACCTAACCCCCTACCCCCCCTACCCCCTAAGCCCCGCCGCACCTAAGCCCCTACCCTATAAGCCCCGCCGCATCTAAGCTCCTACCCTATAAGCCCCGCCGCATCTAAGCCCCTAACCCCTAAGTCTAAGTCCGCCGCACCTAAGCCCCTACCCCCTAAGTCCGTCGCACCTAAGCCCCTACCCCCTAAGCCCCGCCGCACCTAAGCCCCTACCCTCTAAGCCCCGCCGCACCTAAGCCCCTACCCCCTAAGACCCGCCGCACCTAAGCCCCTACCCCCTAAGCCCCGCCGCACCTAAGCCCCTACCCTCTAAGCCCCGCCGCACCTAAGCCCCTACCCTCTAAGCCCCGCCGCACCTAAGCCCTTACCCCCTAAGACCCGCCGCACCTAAGCCCCTACCCTCTAAGCCCCGCCGCACCTAACCCCCTACCCCCCCTACCCCCTAAGCCCCGCCGCACCTAAGCCCCTACCCTATAAGCCCCGCCGCATCTAAGCTCCTACCCTATAAGCCCCGCCGCATCTAAGCCCCTAACCCCTAAGTCTAAGTCCGCCGCACCTAAGCCCCTACCCCCTAAGTCCGTCGCACCTAAGCCCCTACACCCTAAGCACCGCCGCACCTAAGCCACGACCCGCCGCACCTAAGCCCCTACCCCCTAAGCCCCGCCGCACCTAAGCCTCTACCCCCTAAGCCCCGCCGCACCTAAGCCCCTACCCCTAAGCCCCGCCGCACCTAAGCCCCTACCCCCTAAGCCCCGCCGCACCTAAGCCCCGACCCGCCGCACCTAAGCCCCTACCCCCTAAGCCCCGCCGCACCTAAGCCACTAACCTCTAAGCCCCGCCGCACCTAAGCCCCTACCCTCTAAGCCCCGCCGCATCTAAGCCCCTACCCCCTAAGTCTAAGTCCGCCGCACCTAAGCCCCGCCGCACCTAAGCCCCTATCCCCTAAGCCCCGCCGCCTCCTAAGCTCCCGCCGCTTTCCCCCGCCGCTGTCGCTAACACCTAAGGCCCTACACCCGAAGCCCCCGCCGTCCCCTAACCTAACGCCCCCGTCGATCACTTACATGCCTTCTTAGTCCTCTGATCGTCCGTCCGATCCACAAGTCCTCCCTCCGGCCAGGCGTCCTCTTCCTCCGGCCCCGCCGGTCTTCTCTCTTCTTTCCGCCATCTCCAGCTCTTCGTCCGGCCCCCGGGGTTTTCTGTCTTCTTTCCGCCAACTTCCAGCTCCGACGTCCTCTTCACTTCTCATTAAGATAGAATTGACTAAAAATCCGCCATTCTATCTCTATAGGTACCTTTACACGCCGCGACGGCAGGCTGGATACATCCCGCTACAGGCTACAAATGTAGCTTGTAGCGTCAATATAGCCCGTCGTAGCGGCGTCTGAAGACGTGACGATACAGCCGGCAACAGATACATCTGTTTCCTAGGTCTGCTCGAAAACTGATGGCTACAACGCCGATGGTAGCGAGCTGTATCGGCGTGTAAAGAAGCAACGGAAGGGAACTCGGGACAGCCTGCGATGTAGCTAAGGCGTGACCCTGGCTCCGTGTTACCGCGCCCCATGTGCGATCATTGGTGGAAGATGGTGCGTTGTGATTGGTTGTCGGCGCACAGGGCGGCATATTTAAGGAGTTGACGAGTCACACTACACAATTGCTCGAGCGTCAAGTATTAATCAGCCTCCTGCGATGCCTGGCCAATCATGGTATTATTGCTTTGTCCTATCAGCGTACGGACGTCTCGTAATCCACAATTGTAGCACGCCTATGTGCTGTCCCTGCTGCACCACGTACGCCCATAGTAGCTGGTTGTAGCGGTGTGTAAATGAGCTACAGCTGGCTACTTGAGACACCCGGCGATGTAGCTAGCTATAGATGTAGCGTGGCGTAGCGCATCTTGTCGCGGCGTGTAAAGGTGATGCGTTGAGCGTTTGTAGCCGTTTGAGCGTGCTCGTGCACGTGAAGTAGCGGGATGTATCCAGCCTGCCGTCGCGGCGTGTAAAGGTACCTTATGAGATGTGAGCCGCTCTTCTGATTGGTCGCTGTCTACTGCCCTCAGCCAATCAGAAGAGCACCTCATTTCCCATTGACATACATTAGCGGTGTGTCGGCGATTTTATGGCCGCCCACCTGGTTCTATTTGTCGGCCCTAAAATCGCGGACACACCGCTAATGCATGTCTATGGGCAGTCAGCCCGATTTCTGATTGGTCGCTCTCTGCTGACGCCGACCAATCACAATTCGACCTCACTGCCCATAGACATACATTAGTGGTGTGTCCGCGATTTTGGGGCCGACAAATAGAACCAGGGGCCCGGCCGTTAATTCGCCGACACACCGCTAATGTATGTCAACAAATAAATTTAATAATAAAAAAAATAATAAAAAAATAATTAAAAAATAATAAAAAAAATAAATAAAAAATAATAAATAATTAAATAAAAAATAATAATAGTAAAAAAAAAAAAATCCTAATAATATGAGCCCTTTGAGCGGACCTGAAGGAGAACTGTGTCTCAGCCTCAGGCTCACTTAAAATAACTAATAAATTTAATAATAAAAAAAAATAATTAAAAAATAATTAAAAAATAATAAAAAAATAAATAAAAAATAATAAAAAAATAAATAAAAGATAATAATATAAAAAAAATACAAATATGCTAATAATATGAGCCCTTTGAGCGGACCTGAAGGAGAACTGTGTCTCAGCCTCAGGCTCACTTAAAATAACTAATAAATTTAATAATAAAAAAAATAATTAAAAAATAATTAAAAAACAATAAAAAAATAAATAAAAAATCATAAAAAAATAAATAAAAAATAATAATAAAAATATACAAATATGCTAATAATATGAGCCCTTTCAGCGGACCTGAAGGAGAACTGTGTCTCAGCCTCAGGCTCACTTAAAATAACTAATAAATTTAATAATAAAAAAAATAATTAAAAAATAATTAAAAAACAATAAAAAAATAAATAAAAAATCATAAAAAAATAAATAAAAAATAATAATAAAAATATACAAATATGCTAATAATATGAGCCCTTTCAGCGGACCTGAAGGAGAACTGTGTCTCAGCCTCAGGCTCACTTAAAATAACTAATAAATTTAATAATAAAAAAAATAATTAAAAAATAATTAAAAAATAATAAAAAAATAAATAAAAAATAATAAAAAAATAAATAAAAAATAATAATAAAAAAATACAAATATGCTAATAATATGAGCCCTTTGAGCGGACCTGAAGGAGAACTGTGTCTCAGGCTCAGGCTCACGTAAAATAACAAATAATAAATTAATTTAATAATTAAAAAAATAATTAAAAAATAATTAAAAAATAAATAAAAAATTATACAAAAAAAATGCTAATAATAATGATATTACTGCTAATAATAATGCTATTAATGCTAATAATTATGCTATTAATGCTAATAATAATGCTATTAATGCTAATAATTATGCTATTAATGCTAATATTTATGTTATTAATGCTAATAATTATGGTATTAATGGTAATAATAATGCTATTAATGCAAATAATATTGCTATTAATTCTATTATTAATGCTATTAATGCTAATAATTATGCTATTAATGCTAATAATTATGCTATTAATGGTAATAACAATGCTATGAATGCAAATAATATTGCTATTAATGCTATTATTAATGCTATTAATGCTAATAATTATGCTATTAATGCTAATAATTATGCTATTAATGGTAATAATAATGCTATTAATGCAAATAATATTGCTATTAATTCTATTATTAATGCTATTAATGCTAATAATTATGCTATTAATGCTAATATTTATGCTATTAATGGTAATAATAATGCTATTAATGCAAATAATATTGATATTAATAATTATGCTATTAATGCTAATATTTATGCTATTAATGCTAATATTTATGCTTTTAATGGTAATAATAATGCTATTAATGCAAATAATATTGATATTAATGCTAATAATTATGCTATTAATGCTAATATTTATGCTATTAATGCTAATAATCATGCTATTAATGCTAATATTTATGCTAATAATTGTATTATTAATTCTATTAATGCAAATAATATTGCTATTAATTCTATTATTAATGCTATTAATGCTAATAATTATGCTATTAATGCTAATAATTATGCTATTAATGGTAATAAGAATGCTATGAATGCAAATAATATTGCTATTAATGCTATTATTAATGCTATTAATGTTAATAATTATGCTATTCATGCTATTAATAATGCTATTAATGCTATTAATAATGCTATTAATGTTATTAATAATGCTATTAATGCTATTAATGCTATTAATAATGCTATTAATGCTATTAATAATACTATTAATGCTATTAATTCTATTAATAATGCTATTAATGCTATTAATAATGCTATTAATGCTATTAATTGTATTATTAATGCTATTAATGCTATTAATAATGCTATTAATGCTATTAATAATACTATTAATGCTATTAATGCTAATATTAATGCTATTAATTGTATTATTAATGCTATTAATGCTATTAATAATGCTATTAATGCTATTAATGCTAATATTAATGCTATTAATTGTATTATTAATGCTATTAATGCTATTAATAATGCTATTAATGCTAATAATAATAATGCTATTACTGCTAATAATAATGCTATTAATGCTAATAATTATGCTATTAATGCTAATATTAATGCTAATAATGCTAATAATAATCATATTAACGCTATTAATAAAGCTATTAAGGCTAATAATCATGCTATTTATGCTATTCAAAATGCTATTAATGCTAATAATATTGCTATTAATGCTATTAATAATGCTATTAATGCTATTAATAATACTATTAATGCTATTAATGCTATTAATAATGCTATTAATGCTATTAATGCTATTAATAATGCTATTAATGCTATTAATGCTATTAATAATACTATTAATGCTATTAATTCTATTAATAATGCTATTAATGCTATTAATAATGCTATTAATTGTATTATTAATGCTATTAATAATGCTATTAATGCTATTAATAATGCTATTAATGCTATTAATAATACTATTAATGCTATTAATGCTAATATTAATGCTATTAATTGTATTATTAATGCTATTAATGCTATTAATAATGCTATTAATGCTAATAATAATGCTATTACTGCTATTAATACTGCTATTACTGCTAATAATAATGCTATTGCTAATATTATTGCTATTGATGATGCGATTATTATTTAAAAATCTTTAAAAAAAAAAAAAAATATTCTAGACACCCGATGCATTTGCATCGGGCTCACAGCTAGTATATATATATATATATATATATATGTATGTGCACATATACATGCAAATATAAATATACTCTAACACTATATATATATTTTTTTTTTTGTGTGTGTGTGTGTGCATATATTATATATATATATGTGCACACACACATATATATATATATGTATATATATATATATATATATATACATGCACACACACATATATATAATCTAACTATATATATGTGCATCTATATATATATATAGATGCACATATAAACTATGCCTAATCAAAGTGAATATATATATATATGTGTGTACTCCATATATACATGTGGATTACACACACATATATATGTGCAGTTTGGGGAGGGAGGGGGCTGCCGATACTCACCTTCCGAAGACGCTGCCGATCGTTGCCTAGCGACGCCGGCTTCGGCTTCTCCTGCCGCACTGCGCATGCGCGGACCGGAAATGACGCGGTCGCCGGCCTCGCGTCATGAAGAGCGGGGCGGGATGATTCCAGTGGGCGCCCCCGCTCTTCAAATTGATAATGCCGCCCATTAGGGCGTTAGGAAGGGAGCGAGGCGGGGGGAGCGCGGCTCTGGGGACACCGCCCTGCAGACAAGAACGCCCCACAGACACAAATCATGTAAGTTTATAAAGTGTTTTATTCACCTCATATAAAGCACTATTAGGTCAGGCAGGGATGGTTAGGGAGCTAGTTAGGGTCTGTAGGGGCAGCAAGGCAACAAGAATAGAACCGCTAGGTAAAGGAGGAACACTGTGGAGCTCTGGTGCCTTAGTGCGCCAGTTCGAGGTACTGGGAAGACTTCTATAGGATTCCCTACCGGGGCGTCCCACCGGCTGTACAGGGGCCTGTTTCCCAATGGTGGGTACCCCGCTGGCAAGCCGGCTGATTCAGGGTTGTAGTGAGGCGCTCCTAAAAAGCAGCTCCGTCACTCCGGTTTTTGCAGAACAGCGGTGAACGTCTGTTTGCCTCGGACCCGGTGTCCGGTGAGGTTGAACACGGGTAAGTTTTAACCCGCTACGTAGTTGCTCGTATTCCGGTCTGGGTTACCGCTTGATGGTGCCCTGCCGGTAAGTTACTTTTTTAGGGCTGCACGGCACTGTGCAGGTCCCTGCTCCTTCTTCCTTCTTCTCCAACCACTACTACCTTTCACTCCTCCCACCAGGACCTGATTGGCCCTCTACCTCTGAGTGGTGCATGTGGTGTATGGAGCTCTGGATTTTAACCATTTCATCACTGAGATGGAAGATATTACATCTTCAGTCTGGGATGCAATACCTTCCTGTGACGCACTCGTTGCGGGGCGCCACAGGAGTTGCTTGCACCCCCCGCATCCCCCCCCGCTCCTCATCTAGAGCTGCACCAGGCCCCCTGGGATGAAGGTCCGCCACTGCATGTTTGGTATTGCATTTCAATGAATTAGGCTATTAAAAACTTAATTTTTCTCAGTATTTCAATACATAAAGTGACACACATATATTATAGAGAGTCATTACACACAGAGGGATCTATTTCAAGTGTTTATTTCTGTTAATATTGATGATTATGGCTTACAGCCAATAAAAACCAAAAGGTCATTATTTCAGAAAATTAAAGTAGGGAGGTTGAAGGGTTAAAAACCGCGCTGCTGTATTCCACGAGACATCAAAGGGTGAATATGATATTGATTTATTAGTATTATGTATTGAATTATTAAAATAAATCTACATTACACTAAATAGTGTAAGTGCATCGTCTGAGAATTAGACGCTATTATTAAATATGATCCGTAAATCATTTTTACTTTTGATTGTACTTTTTTGTGTTATTTGTCGTAGATGATGACGGGGGCGGCCATATTGTCTGAGCTGCTGCTCTTCTCTATGAATAGCGAACACAGATGTCTCCAGAGCAGACACATGGATGTAGAGAGGACTTGTGGGCCTGATCTGTGACCTGTGCAGAGATCACTGTGGGGGGAGGAGGGAGCTGCACTGTCCATAAGTGATTGTTAATGGTGGATCCGGCATCATATTCCTCCAGCTTTATACCAGAGGAGTTATGATATATTTCATTTTCATCCTTCCTGTGTTGACAATGAGACTGCTGAGAAGTGATCTCTGCGGAAATCCATCGTGAGGGTCAGAGGCCTCAGGAAATTACAAGGTTACAGGAGCCTCAGGTGGGAAACATGTTTTATATTGTAGAAAATGAGAAAAATGTTTACAAAGAAAGTTTAAAAAAAAAGGCAATTTTCTGATGCTACTTTCCCTTTAAATTCTAATCTTCACCCATGTACCTAAAGAAGGTCCACGCATAGACATCGGAAATACACATAATGCAGCATGAAGGGGCTCGGAGAAGGCGGCAGTGAAGGTGTGTAAGTGTCTGATGGGGTCACACAGCTCATAAAAGGACAGCTGCCCGACCTCATAATCCATATGTGAATATAAAAAATAATCATTGCGCCACACTGTTATGGCCTCATAATCCAGACAGATCCTGAATCTATCACTGGAGAACTTGTCAGGCAACTGGATCACTTTACTGTCATGTGTCACTGAATACTGATTATTACATCTCCTCAAAATCCAGGACTTATTATTATTTCCAATGTATGACTGCAGCCCCTTCCTGTCTATACTGGGATAACACATCCCCACCCTCCACCTCCCTGATACACTGATCTCCACATCCCAGTAATGTCGTCCTGAGGTAAATCCCCTCCTGCTCATCACCTGATATTCCTGGAATCTCTCTGCTGTTTCTGGACGATTCTGCTTTTCTTCTGTCCAGGTTGCAGTTTTCAGGTCGTCTGATATAAGGAGATTATTATCAACTGTGTTTACACCCAGTAATATGTCTGCAGGATCCTCCACATAGATCTCACATAATGTGTGTAATGTGTGTGACATCACAGCCACATCAAAGTCTTCTCCATCATGGAGCTGCATACCTCCCAACCATCCCGGATCCAGCGGGACAGTCCCGATTTGGAGGCTCCGTCCCGCTGGTCCCGTCTGGGAGGTTCAATGTCCTGCACTGTAACTGCACTGAGACGCAGTCGCACGCTCACTCTAGCTGCTGGCCATGCCCCCTCACAGCAGCTCAGGAGGGAGGACTGAGCTTCAATCACAGTGCAGAAAGTGAGTCATGTGACCTCTCTCCTGCACTGTGGGGAGGGGGAGGAGCTTAATCACCTCAGCCCGGGCCTCTTTGAACTTCTCTCCAGCGTTGGGTGCCGTGTTCAGCTGCAGCAGC
This sequence comes from Allobates femoralis, assembly GCA_033576535.1. NCBI lineage: Eukaryota > Metazoa > Chordata > Amphibia > Anura > Aromobatidae > Allobates > Allobates femoralis. Next base: position 603,080,438 of record JARQOC010000004.1, read on the forward strand.
CGGGACACAGAAGGCTCTCCCTCCACACTGGAGCCCGGATCACTGACTAGCTGTGACTGGAGGAACTGACAGGACCCAGGAGCAGAAGATCTAGGAGTACAGCACACAGGTATCACAATCAGAAGACATGGGAGCACAGGCTGAGGATAGACACAAGGGGGGATGATAAGGAAGGAACAGGAAGCTGATAACAGAGAACACAGAGGAGTGTGGTCACAGGCTGACAACACAGGCACAGGGTGAATGATAGGCAAATGACAGAAGCACAGTGGATGGGAGGCAGACAACAGAGGACAATAGCTCACACAATGGGGCTGAGAGGACAGGAGACAGGAGACTGCACAGAGAATGTATAGGTGCCCCGCTGTGCTGAGCTGCAGCAGGCAGACAGCAGCAGCCGAGACTCTGGAGAAGAATGCTGCCGGCAGAGGTGGCCGGGACTATAGGAGCAGTAGCAGCATCTGCGGGGGCTACCACTGGTACACATATCTCGTATACATGCACCTCCATACACCTTGTACACACACGGCTCTGCTCCGTACACCTCATACAGACACAGCTCTGCACCGTACACCCTGTACACATGCAGCTCTGCTCCGTTCACATCATACTGACACAGCTCTGCTTCATACGCCCGCAGCTGCACTCCGTGCACCCCGTACACACGCGGCTCCGCTCCGTACACCTCATACAGACACGGCTCCACTCTGTACACCTCATACAGACATGGCTCCACTCCGTACACCTCATACAGACACGGCTCCACTCCGTACACCTTATACAGACATGGCTCCACTCCATACACCTCATACAGACACAGCTCCACTCCGTACACCTTATACAGACACGGCTCCACTCCGTACACCTCATACAGACACAGCTCCACTCCGTACACCTTATACAGACACGGCTCCACTCCGTACACCTCATACAGACACAGCTCCGCTCCATACACCTCATACAGACACGGCTCTGCTCTGTACACCTCATGCAGACACGGTTCTGCTCCGTACACCTCGTACACATGCAACTCCGTGCTGTTCACCTCATACAGACACAGCTTCGCACCGTACACCTCATACAGACATGACTCCGCTCCGTACGCCCGCTGCTCTGCTCCATACACCTCAGACAGACATAGCTCCACTCAATACACCTCATACAGACACAGCTCTGCTCCGTACACCTCATACAGACACGACTCCGCTCCATACACCCGCAGCTCCTCTCCGTATGCCCCGTACACGCAGCTACACTCCGTACACCTCATACAGACACAGTTCTGCTCCGTACACCCCCAGCTCCACTCCGTATACCTCATACAGACTCAGCTCCACTCCTTACACCCACGGCTCAGCTCTGTACACTTCATACAGACACAGCTCCGTACACCTCATAAAGGCACGGCTCCGCTCCGTACATGGCTCTGCTCCGTACACTTCATACAGACACAGCTCCACACTGTACGCCCCGAACACATGCAGCTCCACTCTCTACACCTCATACAGACACGGCTCCGCTCCGTACACCTCATACAGACACAGCTCTGCTCCGTACACCTCATACAGAAACGGCTCTGCTCCATACACATCATACTGACACGGCTCCGCTCCTACACCCACCGCTACGCTCTGTACACCCCTTACACCCGCCGATCCGCTCCATAGGCCCGTACACCTGCCGCTGCACTCCGTACACTCTGTACGCCTGCCACTCTGCTCCCTATGCCTCATACATACACGGCTCCGCTCCGTACACTTCATACAGACACGGCTCCACTTCATACACTTCATACAGACACGGCTCCACTCCGTACACCTCATATGTTTGTCTTTAAGAGCTGCATGCTTGATAGTTGTGAAGGTCCTTGCATCCCGTGTTGTGCTTTAGAACTGCATTCACTATTAGGTTCAACTGCTGGTTGAGGGGTTAATGTGTGACTCACCTGAACTCCCCTCCCCCTAGCCTTTAAGTAGTCTCTCCTTTCACCAGGTGGTGCTGCTGATAGAGTTTCACTCTATGCATTGAAGCCGTGCTGTGCTGACCTGTGTGTTTGTGTTGCTGAAGTCCTTTCCTTTGGAGTTGTTGTATCCCAGTTCTGTGGAGGGAGGTGAGGGGGGAATAGCACAGGGCTGGTGGAGGAGTTTTAGGGAGAGGCTGGAGGCCCGAACCTTCTCACCTTCAGAGATACCTTTGGGATTAGGGCCATTCAGGGTTCCTAGACTAGGGTCAGACTAGTCTTCCCTGGTCACCCTGCCCATATCTGCCATTCCCTCATCAGCATTCTCACTACACTGTGACACTATCGCTACGACCCTGACGGACAGCCCATCTGCCGCTGCTGCAACTAGCCAGGACATCTTGCCAGGTAGTGTACTTTAAACGAGAAAGCCCTGGCACAGCGGGCCACCCCACCAGGCCCACCAAACTGGCGTGACAGGTACATGGGAGAATGTCCAGTCCTACCTGTCAGGTTAAATGGCATCCACATGAAAGCTTTGCTGGACACTGGTTCACAGGTGACATCGATACCGTATACCCTTTACCAGAGATACTGGGCAGACGCTGACATTTTGCGTGGCCCAGATGATGACTTCACTATATTGGCGAGTAACAGTAAACCTGTGCCACAGATTGGGTTTAAAGAAGTAACCATAAAGGTGGGGAGGGTGGAATTAAAAGACCATGGATTGATAATTATTGATGTTGATAGAACGTAATCCAATGATCACTTTAGGCACTAATGTAATAGGAAATTGTCTTGCAGAGATTATTGTCTTGTTACAGCAGATTGCCAACAGTGGACAGCAACGAGTCCTGTGGAAAGAAATAAAGGCACTGATGCTGAGACAGCAGGTAGAGTTGTCCGAAGGTGAAATCAGCAGTGTAAGAGTAAGTGATCCGATACCCTTTGCAATACCCCGAAAACTGAAATGTTGGTCTGGTGTAGGGCAGCAATAGGCCTTAGAGGGTGAGATTACCAAACCCTGGTAGAGCCCGTGTATTCAGACAGTAGGTCCACTGTCCTGACAGCCAGAGGGGTAGTTGATGTATGCAGGGAAAGGGCACCAGCATTTTAAATTGTGGTGAAGAAGAATTTTAACTGCCAAAGTATGCTACCATTGTTAAATTATATACTGCCTGTAACAATTCCATCCAGGGAATGGAACCATTGAACCCGTCTGATCAGGCGGAGGACAACGGCTCCGAGGGAAAGCTGGAAGATTGGTGCCAGAAGTTGCATGTAGGTACTGATTCTACACCCTCCCATCAAAGGCATGGAGTATAATGGGTAGTGAGAGAATATGAACAAGTCTTTAGTAAACATCCGTTAGACTTTGGGCAGGTAAAAGGGTTGCACATCACATACCCACAGGAGATCATCCGTCCATAAAAGAGAGATATAGGCCTGTACCGCCAGCTCACTATCAATGTTCCAACGATATGTTAAAGGAACTGAAGGAGGCTGGGGTATAAGAGATAGTTGTAGTGTGGCACCCCTGCAGTGATTGCCACAGGACCCACCAGTGCAAGGAAGGATGTACACCTTGGCACACACAACACTCAATACCTTCCACCCCAGGCCTGAAGGGGGAGCTCCACTGGCTGCCCTTAAGCCAGATTCCCTATAAAGGTCCAGGTCTGAGGGAGGAGTGAATGCTGAATCAGTGAATCAGTCAGTCAGTCTGCAGAGTGCAGTCAGAAGAGAAAGTCAGAACTGAAGTGGCAGTTGACAAGTACAGGAGAAGGTACTAGAAGGAGCTGGTTGCTAGGACCAAGCCAGGCCCAGAACCAGAAAGGACTGACCCCAGCTGCGCAGCGCCCTAGGGAAAGGGATGGAGGCCAGTGGGAGAGTTAGGAAGAACAGAAGAAGGGAACATAGCTGGTATCCCTTTAGCCCACCTGGACACCGAAGTCCAAAGCTGCTATTAATCCAGTTGTAGCGGAGAAAACCCGGACAGACCAGGAGGATTTAGTCCCCCTGGAGTTCAAGAAACAAAGACTCTAAACCTGACCAAGCATAGGACCGGGGACTTAAGAAGAGAATAGGGATCCCCACAGAAAGGTCGGTTGTGGAGTAGCAACCCTAGAGAGAGGGAGAAAGAGGGGCAGGTTCAGCTCCAGGCAGAACGTTCCACAATCACTGCACACACTAACAGAGGAGGTCTCATAACTCTCCAAGGTGGGTGTCCCAAACTGCACCGGCCACCTGGTTACCCTCCTGGACCGTACCTGTTACTGGACATCAGTAAAAAGGTACTGAAACAGAGACTATTGTGTGTGTGTGTGTGTGTGTGCCTGATTCCCCGCCGCCACCTGCAACGTTACTAGCAGAACCGCTACTTCGACTTCTCTCATCCACCTCGCTGCCCTGAGGTAAAGCTCCGCCTGTGGGGAGCTGTACTACCACTGCTGCGCTGCGTCACCATCACCTCAGCGGCCGGCTGCAGCGCTGGTAACCCCATTACCAGGTACCACAGGTCGCGTCACGTTCCCCTATCTTGCATTATCCCCCATCATCATCAGCCATTGAGTGCCCTGGGCACAGAACTGGGAACCAACCAGCCATGATTCCCCGCCAGCAGCTGCCATCCCGGTTCTGAGTAACGCCTTCCCTGCCGGCCCAACTCAGTAGCCCCTGGGCCGCTCCTCTAGTCCTGGTTAGAAAGAAGGATAGTGCAATGAGGATGTGTGTAGACTACAGGCAGATAAACCGCATTACACATAAGGATGCATACCCATTGCCTAGAATTGAGGAATCACTAGCTGCATTACGAACTGCTAACTACTTTTCCACCTTAGATCTTACCAGTGGGTATTGGCAGGTTCCTGTAGCAGAGGCGGACCGAGAGAACACAGCGTTTATCACGCCGATGGGCCTCTATGAGTTCAACTGTATGCCATTCGGACTCTGTAACGCATCGGGAACATTCCAGAGGCTGATGGAGTGCTGCCTGGGGCACAAGAATTTCGAAACCATATTATTGTACCTGGATGATGTCATAGTCTACTCCAAGATGTATTAAGAACATCTGCCACACTTGGCAGAAGTGTTTGAAGCCTTGTCTGGCTATGGCATGAAAGTGAAGCCATCCAAGTGTGACCTGTTGAAACCAAAGGTACAGTACCTCAGTCATGTAATGAGCTCTGAAGGTGTAGCACCTGATCCTGAGAAAGTAACAATCATTAGGGACTGGCCAAGACCTACCAGTGTAAAAGAGGTGAGGCAGTTCCTGGGGCTGGTAGGGTACTACAGAAGGTTTATCAAAGGGTTTACGAAAATGGCTGCACCCCTACAAGACCTCCTAGTAGGACAGTCCAAAAAGGCTAAGAACCCGAGCACTCCGTTTGAAGGGTAGTGAGACAGAAGAATCCTTCAAGCAGTTAAAGTGGGCCCTAACGGGGGATGAGATCCTGGCCTACCCTGATTATGACCAGCCATTTATTCTATATACAGATGCCAGTAATATGGGACTGGTAGCAGTGCTGTCCCAAGTGCAAGGAGGTAAAGAAAGAGTAATAGCCTTTGCAAGTAGGAAGCTCCGTCGTACAGAAAGAAACCTTGAGAATTATAGTTCTTTCAAGTTAGAATTCCTGGCCGAAATCTGGGCAGTTACAGAGCGATTTAACAACCCATTAACCCACTTGGACTCCGCAAAGCTAGGTGCACTGGAATAGCGATGGATGGCTCGGCTGTCTAATTATAACTATTCTATCAAGCACAGGGCAGGTCGTAAGAACGCCAATGCTGATTCCTTATCCAGAATGCCTCACTTGCAGAACGTGGAGGATGAACCAGAGGAGCTGGAAGAGATAGAGCTACCGGCCTTTCACCGCTCTCATGTGACCCAATGTAAGAGTCATGTGCAGAACAGACGTCAAGAAGCCACGTTGAACCCGTTATCCCACCATGAATGGGCTTAAACGCAAGACAGTGATCCAGCTGTACGCTTAGTCAAGGAGCTACTGATGCAGGAAGGTTTGTACCCTGGTCCAGATGCCCCACCAGAGGCTCAACAGCTGTGGAAAGAGCGAATTAAGCTGTTCATATATGGAGGTAAATTGTGTAGACAGTATACTAATCCAAAAACACACAAACTTGTCTGGCAGATAATAGTGCCAAAAAGGATGTTCAGATTGTCCTAGAAGCGTACCATGATGGTGCAGGGCATTTTGGGTGGAAGAAGTTGGAGGTTCTGCTGAGAGAGAGATTCTACTGGGTTGGCATGAGAAGAGCCATTGATAATTGGTGCAGAAACTGTGGTCCATGCAACCTGAGGAGGAAAGATAAAGACAGTCAGAGAGCTCCACTCCAGCCCATTGTTACCAAACAACCACTTGAACTAGTAGCCTTAGATCATGTGAACCTGACTCTGAGCAGATCAGGCTATGTCTGTGCCCTCACCATAGTAGATCATTACTCTTGTTTCCTGGTGGTAGTACCTGTAAAAGACCTGACAGAACAGTGGCTAGAGCATTTCAAGCCTACTTTTGAAGACCTCATGGCTATCAAAAACAGGTGCTTACAGATCAAGGTCCAGCATTTGAAGCTGAGGTGTTCCAGGAATTTAGTAATTTGTACGGGTGTAAGAAAATTAGAACACTGTACCATCTACAGACCAATTGCATGTGTGAGAAAATGAACCAGGTAGTAATAAACCTGTTGAAGACATTGAAGAAAGGAACATGTGGTCAGAGATGTTACCAGACCTGGTGGATCTATATAACCATGTTCCCGTGCGTTCTACCAACTGTACTCCAGCCTACCTGATGAGAGCGAGACCTGGTAAGCTGACTTGGATATGGGAATTGTGAAACCAGATGCAGATGCACCAGAAACCAACTGGGATACAGAACATCAACAGAAGTATCGCCAAGTGCAAGAGTGCGTAAAGAAGAGTTTAGCACCAGCAAGAGAAAGGCAAGAAAGAGCATTAAACCAACATGCTTCTGCAATCCCTTTGAAACCAGGTGAGCAAGTTCTCAAGAAAAAGAGACATACCAACAAACTGGATGATCAGTGGGAAGCAGTGCCATACACCGTGATACCATCTAACTTTGATAATACCAAGGTTTGCTTAGTGAGTAAAGATGATGGGAGAACAGCAGCAGTGTCAAGAGACCATCTTAAAATTTGTCCTAAAACCTTGAAATGCCAAGAGAGAATACCAGAAGTTCCAGTACCAGTACCAGTAAAACCTCAAGAAGAAGTATTCCATACGGTTCTAGGAGACTTTCCCAAGACCCTGACCCACTATAATGGAGTAGTCATAGTTCCTATGTTAGCCTTTCATCAACCAGTGGTACCAGAACCAATGAGACAAGAAGCACTACAAGTGGAAGCATCAGAAGCAGTACCTGCAGAAGAACAGGAAGAGCAACCCCCTGCAACCAGAGAGCTTGTCAGTCCCATGGTAAGACTAAGAAGACACTCTAGTATACCAGTGCTACATAGACCTACACGTAGCATAGTGGATAGTGCACGCACAATACCAATAGCAGACATTATAAATCAGCACAATCAGAAATATCTATACTGCGTAGATCAAACCGTAATAACAAAGGTCAGATCCCAGCACATTTTTTTGTTTATTCATGTAAGTTGTAAATACGTAACCGTGCAACCACTAAGCTTATGTGCCTACAGAAACTTTACTGTATGAACTTTAAAATATTCTTGAACTTTTATAAAATATGGACCATTATACCACTGGACTGGTTGTGGTAAACACTAAGTTTATTTTCAGCCAATGGTGGAAGGACCAGAGTTACTGTTTTTGAATTTTCTTGGTTTCTGTAATTTTTCATTTTTGAGACTCTGTACAACATTTATTGTCATTTAATCTTGAATTGTTATTCCCTTAGAAAAAGGTTGTCACAGTCTCAGAGTACTTTATTTCACTAAGGGGAATGTGGCACCCCAGGGTCCCAGTGCCGCAAAGTCATTATCGCCCCCGGGTGGTAGTGTCACACTTGAGAGCAACAGAGGGACTTAATGTGGCGCCCCGCAACGAGTGCGTCACAAGAGTGTATTACAGCCCAAAGGAAGGAGAGCGGAGGATGCGCGCGCGGTGACAGCAGGAGGATAAGTATGAAAGCTCTTCTTTTTACAGGTGTGCGGCAGCAACGGGGGGGGCTGTATATACCACAAGGGGGGGGACCGCTGTATACCCACAGGGGGGGGGGCGGAGGTTCGCTGACACAGTGCAATGTAATATGCACCGCTCCCCCTGCCGCTGATGGACAGGGGGATGCAGTGCATATTGCATTGCACTAATGAGCGGGGGCACGTGACTGCCCACTCACTGTACAGCCTCCCCACCTCCTCCAGCCCCCGGACACTGGCCCCACACACTCTGAGCCGTCACTGACTCGTGTATAAGCCGAGGGGGGCACTTTTCAGCACAATTTTTGTGCTGAAAAACTCGGCTTATACACGAGTATATACGGTACTCAGTATGGAGTCCTCGCTGCTCCCTGGTGTTCTTCCCACCTCCAGCCCCCTCTTTGCCGCCTCCAGCCCCCTCAGTGCCGCTTGCTGAAGTCACGCAGGTGCAGAGCGAGCAACGGGCATGAGTTTGTCCCGGCAGCTGAAACGCCTCGTGCTGGTGACATCAGCGCCGGAGCCCGCCCTGCTCCAGATTATGTATGTACAGCATACATAATTGGCTCCCGCCCATTACTCACACTGCGCCTTTGTGACTTCAGACGCAGAGGAGCATGAGCAGGCCAGGAGGGGAGACACATAAAGGGGGCGGCACTGAGGGGGACTGGAGGTGGCACAGAGAGGGCTGTAGGCAGGGAGGACACCAGGGAGCAGCGAGGACTCCATACTAAGTAAGTCTCTCCGGACGGCTTATCTGTACACTTTCTAAAGTGTTTTGTACAACTTACAGGGCAGCTAGAGACATGGGAGACATGCTGCCTTTAGGAGTGCTTTCCTTTTGAAAAGCACCAGGGGAATATAGCTCCTCTTTAAAGAACATGAGACAATCCCTTCAAGAAGAGTTAAAGGGGTTGTACACTACCAGGTCAACCCCTTGTAAAGTTTCCAGGCTCTCTGGGGAATTGCTGTATCTTCTTGCCCCCATACAAAATAGAGTCTGGTGCCTCACCTAGCCATTGAGCTTCCTGTCAGTCCTGCTTATAAGTAGGATTGCTATTGTGGCACCCCTGGGTCAAAGTGCCACAGTGTCATCACTGCCCTCGGGTGATAGTGTCACAAGACAGCAACAAAAGGGTCTTCTCATCAGGTAACACACACAACACTTGCACCTCCAGGCCAGAAGGGGGAGACTAAACCCGGATTCAGGGTGAGCTCCCCTATATATTCTGGTCTTGGGAGGAGGAAGTCAGTGCAGTTCCAGAGAGGACTGTGAAGAGGACCTGGGTGTAAAAGAGCAGTGCTAAGCTCATCCCAGAGTTGCTAGCCAAGTTCCAGGTCTAGGGCTAGGGTCTGAGGAAAGGAGAAGGAACACACCTGGGAGGCTGAGCAACTACGTGCTCACTCCAGAGGAAAGGCGCATAGAACGGACATTGGAGTCCGAGACTGTGCAGGGTCTCACGTCCTGGCAGTCAGTACCAGAAAGTGGGGATTCCAAATTCTCCAGCTACACTGTATCGGAGGCACAGCAACATCGTGAGAGTTCAGCAGCATACACCCAAGATCAGGGTAGAGAAAGAACTTGAGTTACCTATCATACCGGGTACCCCGCAGGAAGGGACAGAGCCAGCAGCCTAGCTTATGCAATTGTAGGAGCCAGTAAACAGCGCAGTGAGGGAGTCAAAGACCCAGCCGGATGGGAAAAAACCCCGAGTTGCTCTCAAAAGACCCGTGGACAGCTCCATATAACATCTGCTCCAGTAAAGGACTGAGAAACTACAAAAACCGTGAGTCTGCCTATACCTTGTGCCCGTCGTCCTGCCTCCCACACATAGACTATTTACAGTGCCCCAGGGATTGGCTTTACCCGTGGAGAACTGTTCCATCCCAGCTGCCCGTGCATCACCCTGGAGGTTCTGCAACAGCGGTGGCTATCCATAGCCACACACCATGGGTGGTGTCACAAAAACTCCCCTGTATATAACCTCTTTTTCAACTGAAACCCAGGGCACGGAACCGGGTCATGACCCCCGTGACTTCCCCCAGAGACAGCAGCAGCTAGGCCCGATCCCAAGTACATCATCGCCCTGCGGGCGTCTCACTATGACAGGGGACGATAAATACTCCTTCATTTGAATGAAGTATGCTTTCAATAGCAAAAGAATATTAGCTGCTATAAGACCAAGGATTTGGCAAAGCAAAGGGGAGCATAGAGGCTTATTCCCAACCTGGGGGAGCAGTGCATGTATCACTGACACATAATTGTCATATCTATACATCTATCTAGTGCCTGGGCCCACCGGAGAGTCCTCCGTTCCTCCGATGGGCCAGTCGAACCCTGCGTATACTTGACTGTAAGGGACCGTTGCATGGTAACTGGAAGAGTAGGCTGTCAGAGTGCACCAATTATGTACTACCCAAATAAAAAAATTAAAACTTACAGAAGTGTGCCCAGGAGAGGGAGGTACTTACTTTAAATGTTCCTGTATTGGAAAGTGCACACACACACACACACACACAAATAAAACACAACAAGAAAAACATACAAAAAAATCTGTTTATTGTACAGTATTTGCACTTACGGTATATATCGGACATTGAGCAGAGCAGGTAGTTCAAGGAGAAATGTATCAATATGGGGTTCAAAGGTTTCTTGATTACGGTATATAGTTCTATTTAATCATTAATATTATCATCTTTTATATTTGGTTATTTATAAGGATATTCAAAGATATTATAGCTCACCCTCTAGAGGTCCTTCAAATGTTCTTCACATTCCATAGTTAATTTTCACCAATACATTTTATATCCTTAATTCTGTTGTAATCAATTTCATAATATACAGGGGAGCTTTGCTTTTCAGACTTTAGAAATGATGTAATTGTGGCTGCATGAAGTCACCACTAGGGTGAGCTAAATGCATATAAATGTATAAAATGATCATTAAACAGCTGTATAAATCTGTATGCAGTAAAATCACCCTAGAGGTGGCTGAATGTACCTTCTATGACAGTGATATGACTAGCAAATATACCGTATTTTGCAGATTATAAAACTCCCTTTTCCTCCCACAAATTTGGCAGGAAAATAGCATTGGTGAGCTTTATAGTCCGGTTGTAGCTTACCAGAGGGAAGGGAGGTGCGATTGAGGGGGGTCACCACAGCATAGAAACCACTGGCAGTGACAGGAATGGGTCAATGCTGCAGGTTCTGTGCTGAGAGCAGGGGGGTGTCCCGGTGACATGAGGCAGGAGCTGCCCCAGTGGTGGTCTTAGGTAGATGTCGATGGTGCAGGTTTCAGGATAATGGCGTCCAATGCAGAGCAGGTGCAGATTGAGATCTCAGATTATCATTGAGCCAAAATCTCAATCTGCGCTATCGCAGCATTCGATGCTATTTGCCTGAAGCCCGCACTGCATTTACATGAGACCACCACTGGGATAGCTCCTGCTTCGCATCTCTTGGATGGCTTCTGCCTTGCACTGTGGGACATCCCATTCTCCCAGCCCAGGGCCCGCAGCATCGCCTCACTCCTACCTCCACCGGTGGTTTCCTGCAGCGATAACCCTGTGTACTGTAACCCCACTCCACAGCACCCCTCGGTAAGCAATAACAGGATTATAAAACAGACCCCTAATTAAAAATTGTTTTTACATATTTTCTCTCTAATTTTGGGGTGCATGTTATAATCCATTGTATCTTATAAAATGCAAACTATTTAATACATGTGTAGGAGAAATGGGATTACGGACCGCGCTCCTGTTCCAAGGAATCTAATGATTCAGGTTGTTAGAATTGAGATGGTGGTTTATTACACGTTTCGAGGTCAAACCCCTTCCTCAGATAACACCACACAAAAAGATGTCTGAGGAAGGGGTTTGACCCCGAAACGTGTAATAAACCACCATCTCAATTCTAACAACCTGAATCATTAGATTCCTTGGAACGGGAGCACTGTCCGTAATCCCATTTCTCCTACACATGGTTTGAATGTTCAACTCGCGGGGGGACTGCTGCAGACCAGAAAGCTTGACATCTATAGTTGTCACAGGATTTTAAGAGGGTTGTGTTGTCTCACAACCCAAACAGGTGAGCGGTTTTAACAACTTGCTATATACACCTAATTTACGGATGAACACTATCGAGTGCCCTTTCCTTTTTAGTGCTCTATTCCTAAAATGCAAACTATGATATGTGCCAGTAAACTCTCCCATCTCAAACCTTAAAGTAGTTGTGTGTGGCACTAGTTATTTGGACTTTGAACACAACACATGCTTGTGTACTAAAAGTACTAGCTTTACATAATGACAAATAAAGTTCAACAGGGACAATTAGTGAATTCATGTTGGCACATAAGTCACAGGTGACAATGCAACACCATAGGAAATCATTAGGTGCAACACTGCAATAAGACACTACAAATCCAATGTGATGCAACACATTTGGAGTCTGGCCAAAAAGTCACTGCATTGGACCATAACAAAAGTCTTGGAAGCCAGAACCATTGCAATCAACTTATAGTTCCCTGATCATAAATTTAATTATGAGGCATCAAAGAATCAGGAAACCAGCAAATAAACTTAAAGAGGACCTGCCACCCCCCTGGTGCTTTCAAAAGTGACAGCACCACTGAATGCAGCGTGTATGCTGCATTCAGGGAAGCTGTGTACTAAGGCTCTACCCTCCCCCTGTACCCTGAAATAAACACTTTGCAAACTGTACAGTTAAGAGGTCCTGTGGTTCGAGTCTGATTAAGAGGTCCTCGCCACTAGCACAGTCTTCCCTGCCTCCTCCTTGTGTATTCTGCCACCTCTATGTGTCTGCAGCCGCCTCCTCTTCTTCTGGGTCTGCCCTCCTCTTCTGCTCCTGACATCACACAGAACAGGAGAAAAGTAGGGCAGACCCAGGAGAAGAGGAGGTGGCTGCAGACACATAGAGGGGATGTCGAGCCCACTGGGACGGGGGTACTCGGTACCGGACCGGGTCTGCTGCTGGGGAATGTCACGGGTGGTCCTGGTCCGGACCGTGTACCGGGCCTGGCAGTGATAAAGGGGATATCTACAGGCGATAATGTCAGTCGTGACGCCACCCACAGTGTTTGGCCAGTAATGGGGCCACCGCTGCCGCAGAACCTCCGGGGATGATGTCATGGCAGCTAGGATGGAATAGCTCTCCGTGGGCAGAACTGTGTTCCCCGGGGCAGTGATGATAAAGTCTATTGTGTAGGGTATGGTGCAGGCCTGTGCGGGATGCAATGCACTTACTGTCCTGAAGCTGCAGAAATCCTCCTTCAGCGTTGGAGCTGACAAGCTGTGGCTCTCCAGGCGGGGATCTTCTGTAGACCTGTGTGGAGGGAATCATATGCAGGCAGAAACATACGAGCCAGTCGGAGTCAGGGTTCGCCGTGTTTACTTATCGAACTTCTCAGGTACAGCTCACAGTTCCAGTTCCAGTTCACAACTCAGATCTTATAGTCTTTACACGGGCATAACTCTCCCTTCCGGGTTCCTTTACTCTCTGCAGCCAGGTTACTCCTTCTATGACCCCTCACTCGCTCTCTGTCCTCTCCAGGCTCTGATTCTCTCTGTCTCTCACTTTGTTGTGCGTCTCTGGACAGTATGGCGGTGACTCGGGCCCCTGTGGGTCCTCCAGGTTGTCACTGGACCGCCTGTCCTTTGGGGTACGGACCCTAACGTGTAGCTGAAGTCCCCCGTCGGTTGTCTGGGGATGCCGGGTGAAGCAACGGTCCCCTCTAGAGCCAACACTCTACTCTTAACCTCGCCTCCAATAGTCCTTGGTGGTGAGGCTCTACCAGGCTCTCTCTAACCGTGTCTTCGGGTTCAATAGGAGGGCTACTCCACCTGCAGTCTGCCGTCTCAGACGTGGTTCTAGGGCCCAGTGTCACTGTCCCTCTTGTCCCTCACACTCCTGTGGTGCTGGCTCCGGATAGGCTTTCTCTCTGTGGCTCGCACTGACTCTTCAGATTCTGCGCTCCTTACACCCCACTCTTCCAGGACATGTGCTTCTGTCTTTGCTGCTCAGCCTACACAGGCCTACTGACTCCTTTCTCCTCCCCCTGCTCTATATCTACCCTCTGTCACCTAACTTACTTCTTGGCCCACCCACTGTCTCTAAACCCACCACCCTTGCCTGCCTAGAGTTCCCAGGCTCCGGGTTGGGTGATGCTTTGTACTGCTATGTGGGTGTGTGGGCTATGAGGGTGTTGGTATTCAACTGTCGTTCCTACCTGCCTGGCTGCAGTTCCCCTTGTGGCCTCCTGAACACAGGGACGCCACAGGGGCAGAATACACAAGGAGGAGGCAGGGAGGACTGTGCCAGCGGAAAGTGCCTCTTTATCAGATCCGCCCCACAGGACCTCTTAACTGTACAGTTTGCAAAGTGTTTATTTCAGGGTACAGGGGAGGTAGAGCCTTAGTACACAGCTTCCCTGAATGCAGCATACACGCTGCATTCAGTGGTGCTGTCACTTTTGAAAGCACCAGAGGGGTGACAGGTCCTCTTTAAATACGTTCTTGAGGCAATAGATTGTAATGGAATATGTGCGTGTATGAGATATTTACATGCATATTATTGTAGTCAGATTGACATAAAGAGCTGGGAGAGAATTTTTCCTTCCTCATGAGAATCAGTCAGTGCCATATCATGAGTCACTCCAAGGACTAATTCCAACATCTGCATAAGTACACCGAGTGCAATGTGATAAAAATTTTGCATTGCACTCACACTAATGTTATTCAATGAGGCAATGTTCATCTGCAAGTTTTTCTTCAGCTGTAAGCAGGCTGAGAAGAATATTGCAGCATGCTGTGTTTGGCAGCCTATCTTGGATCACACGCACCTATACAAGTCTATGCGTGTGAAACATCAGACTGCACTCGGATGACAAGCAATGGAGAAGAGGGAGAGATTAATCTGTCCCTCTTCTCTGCACCTGTGATCTGATTTTCACAGGCCAGAAAATCATATCACAGTGTAATTATACTCAACTTTCACTCACGGCAGAGTTTGACTCCGAGTGTCATTACCATATAGCAGGGATAGGGAACTCCAGTCCTCAAGGGCCGCAAACAGTGCAGGTTTTCAGGATTTCCTAATGGTGGGTTTACACATTACGATATCGGCGTCCAACTCCGACCAAAAGTCACGTGGTTCGCGAGTTGGACCCGATATCGTTCGTGCGTTGTACGGTTTGAACGTACAATGCGATGTTGTTACGATGGCAAACCGATATCGGGGGTCGAATGAGCGTGCTATTCAACCACCCGATATCGGATGCCGGTTGGAGCCGGATCGTCCTGTGTGACAGCCCAACTTCGATGTGTACTGCCACGTCACCCATTCACTCCCATGTAAAATGGTCGTTCCTGGGTTGTGGGGCGTACACATCGTCGGGACGTTGTATCCCGATATCGGGACGTCTAAACCGCCGATGCGATCAGGGAGAAACGGGCACTAAATGCGCGCTCCCGCGCCGTTGTATTATGATATCGGAACGATATAGCGACGTGTAAACCCACCATTAGTATTGCACAGGTGATAATATAATTACCTGCACTGGTGATGATTCCAACACTTTTTACAATGCTAAGCAAATCCTGAAAACTTGCACTGCTTGTGGCCCTTGAGGATTGGAGTTCCCCTGTCCCCTCCCGTGAGCCCGGCCTAACTTCTAATCCCCAACCAATTTTTTACAACAAAATTTTCAGTCTTTTCACTAAACACACATAACAGTTTATAATACTTCTATTATATAATTGCGAATAGCTTTTTTGCCCCTTCGACTTCCGGCGTGGTCATGTGGATACGTGCGAAGCGGCCATTGCGAGCAGTTCTAAGTCGACTCGCAGCGGCCATTGCGACAAGTTCAAAGCCGACTCGCAATGCCCGCGCAGCGAGCATTGCGAGTCAGAGACTCGCCGTTCTAGAATCCCGATGCATGTGCATCAGGCTCCCAGCTAGTCTATTATATAATTGCGAATGGGTTTTTTGCCCCTTCTGAGACCGCTCGCGCTGCGAGTCAGCGTGGTCATGTGGATACGCCCGAAGCATTGGCCGCGCAGCGGCCATTGCGAGCAGTTCTAAGGCGCAGCGGGCATGGCGAGTCGCCTTAGCAGCGCGAAGCATTGGCCGCGAAGCGGCCATTGCGAGTCAGAGACTCGCTCTTCTAGAATCCCGATGCATGTGCATCGGGCACACATAATGCAGCATGAAGGGGCTCGGAGAAGGTGGCAGTGAAGGTGTGTAAGTGTCTGATGGGGTCACACAGCTCATAAAAGGACAGCTGCCCGGCCTCATAATCCAGACAGATCCTGACTCTATCACTGGAGATCTTGTCAGGAAACTGGATCTCCTTCCTGTCATGTATTACTGAATAATGATTATTATATCTCCTCAAACTCCAGGACTTGTTATTATGTCCAATGTATGACTGATTTCCCCTCCTGTCTATACTGGGATAACACATCCCCACCCTCCACAGCCCGGATCCACTGCCCTCCACATCCCAGTAATGTCGTCCTGAGGTAAATCCCCTCCTGCTCATCACCTGATTATACAGGAATCTCTCTGCTGTTTCTGGACGATTCTTCTTCTCTCGTGTCCAGGTTGCAGTTTTCAGGTCGTCTGATATAAGGACATTATTAGCAGTTGTGTTTACATCCAGTAATATGTCTGCAGGTTCCCCCACATAGATCCCGCTCCTTATACCTGTTATTACCTCACATAATGTGTGTAATGTGTGTGAGATCACAGTCACATCCAGGTCATCTCCATCATGGAGCTGTTTATCATGTCCGCTTGTGTCCTCATCACCTCCCTCCTCCTCAGGATCACACAAGTCACCGGTGTCTGGATCCTGTAAGACAGTCAGTGGATCAGTCATGTTACACAGCTCCTCAATGTGCCTCATCCTCCTGGACAGCTCGTCCTTCTTTATCTCCAGCTGATGGATCAGAGCAGACAGTGACAGTGACTCTTCCTTCTTCTGCCTGGACATCTCACTCAGGACCTTCTTCTCCAGGTCGTCCACCCGTCTCCTGATGTCTGTACACAGGGCAGTGACTCTCTCCGCTTGTCCAGAGGCTTTTTCTTGAGCTTTTCTCCATTTCTCCTCCAGACTCCGGACTCTTTCCTCAGTCTTCTCTCTCTTTGTGGTCAGTGTCTGGAGAATATTTCTCAGTTTCTTCTTCTTCTTCTCTGAGGCCTCATCCAGCATCTCCACCTGGTGTCCCCGATGTTCTCCGGCCAAACTGCAGGACACACAGATACAAGCAGCGTCCTCAGTGCAGTAATATTCCAGGATCTTCTTATGGACAGAACATTTCCTCTTCTCCAGAGAAGTGCTGGGATCAGATAAGACGTGTTCTGCTGATTTGCTGTGAGATCTCAGGTGTTTCTCACACAGAGAAGCCTCACAGAGTAGACAGGATCTAACAGCAGGTACAGGAGAGTCCACACAGTAAGTGCAGCAGATCCCGGTGATCTCCTCTTGTTCTTGCTGAGTCTCCAGGAAACGTTCTGCGACATTATGGAGATTTATGTTCCTCATCAGTGTCGGCCGCTCCTGAAACTCTTCTCTACATTCAGGACAGGAATAAACTCCAGACTGGTCCTGTGTATCCAGCACACGATCAATACAGACCCGGCAGAAGTTGTGTTCACATCTCAGCATTACAGGATCCTTAAATATAGATAAACAGATGGAGCAGAGCAGCTCGTCTCTCAGATCAGCAGACGCCATGACTGACGGAAGAAGGAAGAAACAAAACTGAACGTATCTGATTCTGGTCAAAGACCAAAGTTGAAGTTACACCCATTCACTTAACCCATTAACGTTGCAATAAGGTTTGTTCATTTCTGCATTCTAAAAGCCATGACTTTCTTTTTTCCGTCTATGAAGCTAAATAAGGCTGCCTTCACACTTGCGTTTGTGTCTGCATGCGCAGGGCATGCAGACGCAAACGCAGTGCAACGCAGCACATACATATGTGAACGCAGCGGAGAATCTCTGCATGCGCTCACATTAGTATGCACCCCGGCCAGCCAATCAGCTGTCTCGGGGGGCGGCCAGGAGGAGATCAGTGGCAGACATCTCCTTCTCCCGACGCAGCTGATCTCCCGCCGGTACCAGCGGGGAGATACAGCTGATCTGACAGCTGTTTAAATCTCCCGCGCTGACACCGAATAGGGTGATATCGGTGCAGGAGATAAGAAACAGCTGATCGCTGCTTCAAATCTCCTGCACCGACATCACCTATTCGGTGTCAGCGCAGGAGATTTAAACAGCTGTCAGAACAGCTGTTACTTCAAATCTCCCGCGCCGACACCGGCGGGAGAGCAGTGGAGGCACCAGCTGATCTCCCAGTGTCTGCCGCTTATCACCGGCGGCCACCGGGAGAGATTTCAATGTGATCCGCAGCGTTCTCCTGCGCTGTCATGCGGAGGACACTGCGGATCCATTGAGATCCATGCATTATTTGTGCGCTTGCAGATAAAACAAACGCCCGCGACCGCACAAAAAATGCAACATGCTGCGTTCAGAGGACGTACAAATTGTGCGCATCCGAACGCAAACGCAACCGAACGCAGCCAATACGCAGGCACATGCGTTCCCATGTTAAACATAGGAACGCAGTGCGCAAGCGTTTGGCTGCGTTTGGTGCGCTGCGCTTGCAAACACAAGTGTGAAGGCAGCCTTAGGTATTTCTTTATGGTATGAGTTTACTTGATACATCCACCATTTTGGAGGCTAATGTATTAAATAACTTTTATCAATTTTTCAAAGTGAAATAGAAGAAAAACTGCAATAGTGCCATTGTTTTTTTTAATTCGTTTTTCAGGCTTTCACTTTGAGATAAGAAAAAGTCACATGATAATTATGCAAATTGTTAAAATTATAACAATAATAAATTCATACATGGTCTGCCTTACGGCTTTTAACAAAATAAAGCTAAACTTTTTGGGTGTTCACATTACAAATCTTAAAATATTTGTATTTTTCCATTGACAAAGCTTCATAGAGGCTTGTTGTTTGCAGGACTTGGAGGTTTAATTGTTAAGATTTTGGTATACATTTCTTCATATTCATCTAAATATTGACTAAAGACCTAACTCCACTACCAACATTTCAGTCAATGGGAAACGCAAGTATTTTTCGGTAACGTGAAACATGTGCGCATTTCTCATTGACTTTTGTCGTAGCTGTTTCATTTTCTAACCCAAGGACAGATAATGAGATCACCAGTGAGTTCCAAATTGTATAGGAAGAAGACAGGCTTGGAGAAAAAAGTTTGTAGCCAGGTCTGTGTAAAATTAGATCTAGTTTATTATTGAAATTTTAGTCTAGATATATCATTTTCATTGCATAGGATTACATTGCAAACCTTCATTTCTACTCCCCTTTCCCCTACGTATAGATGTTATGATACTTTTGGTCCTTGTGACCTTAGATAGAGAGAGATGGAGTGGCCTTTGTAATGGGATCTTTTCATTCCCTGTTATCTGCCCTTTCTATCCGTATTTTGAGATGAAAGGCTCTCCATCTTGACTATAGCACTGCTGTGGATGAGAATCTGCAGTTATCTTTGCTCCACACAAATGTATAGGTAGTAGCAGCCCAGCATATATCAGGAGACAGTCTTCAGCAGTATTCACTGGCAAGATAGGGGTTGATCAGCAGTACTGAGACTTGTGGTGCAGTAAGGGAATAGATCCTGTTCGTGAAGCCAGAAAAAGCCTTTGTAATGGGGGCTTTTCATTCCCTGTTATCCACCACCATGCAGCGTCCACAGTCGAGAATGACCACAGACACAGGTCTCAGGAATAACAGTTGCCTTTACTATCGCAGGAACGGGGATATGTAATATGGAGTAAACACAGTTTCACATGGGTAGGCCACGGCAAGTACAGTTTACAGTTGAATACTGACATGGAATTGGGGTTCTGGAGCTTTAAGAACACGGATTATATGGAAGTAATACTACCCAAGACGAAGTAGCATATACAAAGAGTGGGATCAACAGTGCAGTCTATTAAAATTAAAAATATATATTTTTATTAAGTACAAGACATTGCAGTTAAAAACACTTAAAAGAACTGTGTTTAACAGGGTAGAACACAAATCATAAGGTGTCTTCCTCACCCACTACTGCTTTAATCTATATGGTTGGATACACACACATTGCAAATAGATCAAAAGGCAGCCTCAGAGCAATAGGAACTATGCTCATCCAACAAGATGTAAATTATGCTGATCAATTCACAAAATTCAAGAAGCACACAGGCAAAGGTATATCAAATAGTAATAGTTATATGAATCTCTCCAACAGATATTAACGATAGCGGATTGAGGAATGATCAAATTCCTATAGCTACAGGGACACACTGATTCTCTATATACCCAAAAGGAAAACACCTATAGTAAGGTTGGAGAGAAAGTGAAAAAGCCTGTCAAGAATATGACAAAAGTATGTTCTCTAAAGCAGAGTCCATATAAGTGATCGCCTGCAAATAAGAGGAAAAGATCAACTTATTAGTGAAAGAAGAAGCATTTCAGGCTGCACAGATCAAGAACTGTGTATCCATATTCACCCATATTGCTCTGATCATATAAAGCCGGCTGCAGTCAGTGGGACAAGATCCCCACAACCAATGCGTGTCGCTTTTTAGGTGCTTCCTCAAGGGTCAGGGAGGTACACAGTGAAGTACAGTTTTGTCTGAAATACAGGGTTACAAGATCAGTAGATTTCAGTCACCTGTGCTAAGTTGCCAGCGCTGCAGTCTCAGTGTCTGGAAGTTTACATGCGCATGTCAATGTCGTCAGCGGAAAAGATGGCGTGTGGGCAGACCGGCTAGTTATGAGTGAGCTCATCATCTAGACCGTGCATGCACGGTCTAACGATGTTGGCTCAATACTAAAAAGGGAACCTTTCATTCCCTTTGTGCATTTTAAACTGTGCCCACCAGCTTAAACATAATGTAAATGGGTTCTTGTAACCCCTCTATGTGCCCAGATGTCCCCCTCATGCCTGAGAAATCAACTTTTATTCTGTCCAGGGCTGCATCCTATTAGGTCTGGGAGGTATGCTCTATGGTCCTGGTGGATTAGGTCCTCGCCACCCGTGCCTGCAAAACCTGCCCTGCATTTTTAAAATTACCACCCTCTCCTGTAGCCAGTGCTCTGAGTGACAGGCGCGCTCATGCCTGCACAGTGGAGCAAGTCACCGTGCTCCATTGAAGATAGTGCTGATGTCTCGCAAGATTTGTGAAATCTCGCAAAACTTCGGCACTATCTTCAATGGAGCAGGGTAACCCGCTCCACTGCACAGGTGTGAGTGCGCCTGTCACTCAGAGCACTGGCTACAGGAGCGGGTGGCAATTTTAAAAATGCAGGGTGAGTTTTGCAGGCACGGGTGGCGAGGACCTAATCCACCAAGACCATAGAGCATACCTCCCAGACCTAATAGGATGCAGCACTGGACAACTCAGGTTTGAGGGGGACATCTGAGCACATAGAGGGGTTTGAAGAACCCCATTTACATTGTGTTTAAGCTGGTGGGCACAGTTTAAAATTCCCAAAGGAGGTTACAGGTTCCATTTAAGTATGCGGTGTCAGAGGACACAGTATGAGCAGGCACATAGAGGGGGACCTTTGTATTAGATTTCAACTGTGGACCATAGGAGAAGGAGAGAGAGGCAGAAGAAGTAAAGACGCAGTTTAGATACAACAATGATAAATATTTTCATCAAACATTTATAAGGATAGAGGAAATAGAGAATAGGAATATGGATGAAAATCAAGTATTTTAAAGAAGTTTTCTTATATGCCATTCTCTTAAAGTGACCCCACCTAGACATTGAATAAAATAGGGTACAGACAAGATCAGAAAAGAGATAAAAGTTGAGACAGATGAAAGCCTTGAAAATGGATTCAGAATTGAATGTAACTTGTTGTCATGATGAGTTCTTTCTGGTTTCCGGTCCAAATCATGGGCAAGTGGTGTCAGGAAATCCATTAATAGAGGAGAGCCTGGTTAATCCTTTCTGGAGACTATAGCAGATACGAGAGAGATATCAAGAGTACATATATAAGCAACGGTCTCAAATATCATGTTCTTATTGTTTATTTTTTATAGAATCCTTTGTATGAAAGTTCTTCATTTAGGCCATCTGGGGCCATACTCCTTAGGTTGTAGATCCACTTGGACTCCCTCCTCAATAAAGGGCACGTTACATGCAATGATATCGGTAACGATATTGTTGCAATATCACCGTTTTTTTGACGTAGGAATGACCTCGAAACAACATCGTTGCGAGTGACATGTAACAACGACCAACGATGAGGTTGTTGATCATTGATGAATGGCCAGGACCATTGTATGATCGTTGGTCTGCCGCTGTCATGCATGCATCGGCGTGTGTGACAGGGGCAACGACCAACGATCCCCATTCTGCACCCGACACCCTGAATTATCCTAACGACCGTTGGGTGTCGGACGCAGACTGGCTGATCGCTGGTGAGTCTACCTGTGTGACAGCTCACCAGAGATCAGATAACGATGTCCCAGCGATCTCGGCCACGTCGGATCATTGGTCGGATCACTGGAACATCGCAGTGTGTAACGGGACCTTAAGTCATCACCAACATGCTCGTTACGTATAGAAACATTCGCTCTATCAATTACTATGACCTTTAGATCTTTTGAGACACTGTTATGACATTGAAGGAAGTGTCTAGCCACACGTGAAATGGCCTTACTTCTTTCTCTATGACTTTTGGCACAAGCAATGTTGGAAAGATGACTCTGGATCCTTTTTCTCACCTCTTGTGTGGTTTCTCCCACATATATTTTGGGGCAGCCGCAGATCAATACGTAAATGACATTATGGGTACGACATATAGAATAGAAGGTAGTGTAGATCTCTCTAGGAAAAGTGGACAGAGATATACTCTTTCCCGCAATCATGTGGGGGCACACAGTGCATTCCCCACAAAGATACGTACCGATGATCCGTGTGCCTCGTCCCAATGATCTAGATGGATGTTGGAAATGGCTCCTGGGTAGACTATCCTTCAGATTTCCAGCTCTTTTAACCACCAACACTGGTCGTTCACTTAAGAACTGGCATGACATTGATTCACTCCTCAGAATACTCCAGTTCTTGTTCATGATACATATCATTCCAGTGATTATTATATGGTGTAATTAGATTTATGGTGGACATTCTGGATTTTTCACATGGATTTAGAAGGTTCTGAAATGCGTTGACTAATAAATCAATATTATATTCACCCTTTGATGTCTCGGTGAATATTGCTGCTCCTCCCTCCTCTATATGCACCATGCTGGGGACTGCAGCAGTCGTGATCTGCTTTTATAGTGGTTGTGACTCTCACAACCACACAAGGTGAAGCCTCTGATACCTATTTAGGTCATATTTTATCTCTCAAACCCTTCATCCTCCCTACTTTAATTTTCTGAGATAATGACCTGTGGGTTTTCATAGGCTGTAAGCCATAATCATCAACATTAACATAAATAAACACATGAAATAGATCACTCTGTGTGACTCTATATCATATATGCATTTCACTCTATGTATTGAATTACAGAATTAAATTAACTTTTTGATGATGTTCTAATTAGAGATGCACCTCTACATAATAGGGTTTCAATTAGGATCCAAAAGATCTGTTTCTTTTTGGGGAGCGGAGCAAAGTGAGTTGGATCATCAAAAAGATCTGGCCTGCCGCTCACTATGATATGGATTGATATTTTATAATATTAATTAGTTGCCTGCTCCTGACCTATTAAATATGCACCAAGGCCTAGCGTGAAAGGATGACACCAGACACAGAGTCAGATGTACACTCTCCTTGGTTAGCTCCCAATGTGGCTCCAAGTGACCTTTATTTGAACAGGCATGAATTTATAAAACCTCAGTAAGAGGCTCGGCCAGCCCTACTCAGATGTATTCATTGGTTAGTGGGTTGGATAATGGGCTAGTCCATGGGCGGATCCATGAGGTCATCAGGGGGTGTGCTCTTGATCGAGGATCTCCAGGTGATGTGGCATTCTGTGATTGGTCAATCCTTCTATGGAATTCAGTTTCCTCCAGGAACTTCTTATTAGAAACAGGATGTAGTCATAGATCCAGTTACCATCTTACATACCATGGAATGGTGTGATGAAACAGGAAATGACAGCCATGTTCAGGTCTCAACTAAGCTTATGCAATAATAATACACTCTATGGGTTGTTTCTCTCAACCCCTTATGTCTTAAGATTAATTAAGTATTTGATCCTATGGCTCTCCTCAACAGTCCCCCCTAAATACTTTATTAACCAGTCCCTACTAGAGCCTATCCCATTTGCCCAATGTGCCTCCAACTCTTTTGTGCTGCCTGTTAGACAAGAAATGCTAACCATTAGACCCCCTTGGTACAGATTTGGAAATATATAAACCATTTGATGCGTCTACCCTACAGGGGCGTAACATCATCGCCACGGGCCCTGGTGCAGAAATTCATCCGGGGCCCTTTAGGTGAGGAGCGGGGGAGGGGGATTGGGGGGGGCTACGCAGGAATTATGTTAGTACTGTTTTGCTGAGTTGATGAGCGGAAAGGGGGGGGGGGTTCGGTGGTACCGGGAGCATTTACGTGTGTACTTACATTGTGGTGCCTACCGCGGTCGGCCACCTTCTGCGCCGTTAAGAGGAGAGGAGGGGCGGGCACAGCTGCAGAAAGTGAGGCTTCACTCACTTCCCGTCCTCCCTCTTCTCCTCGTCCTTGGGCAAACGCGATCGCAGTTGCGGCGGGTGGCTGGAGGCACGGCGGGCCCGGTCTCAGCCGCGACTGCTGCGACCGCGGTAGTTACGCCACTAGGTGGTAACCAGGGTAAGCACCGGGTAACTAAGCAGCGCGCTCTGCTTAGTTACCCGGTGTTAACCCTGGTTACCAGCATTCTCCTGCTTACAGGCTGGGTTAAGTGGGAGGATGCTGGTAACCAGGGTAAACACCGGGTAACAAAGCAGCGCATACTGCTTAGTTACCCGGTGTTTACTATGGTTACAAGTGCCCAGCATCTAATGTGCGGCGCTGGGCATTGACTGTGAGTTCACTGATCGTTGGTCTCTTGCTGTCACACACAGCGATGTGTGCTGACCAGCGGGAGTCAAAGGACCAAAAAATGGTCCTGAACGATTTGCAGCGATCAGCGAGCTCACAGCAGGGGCCAGGTCGCTGATGCATCTCGCACACTGCAACATTGCTGGAGAGGTCTCTGTTACATCACAAAACCTGTGATATTTCAGCGACATCGCTAGCGATGTTGCACTGTGTGAAGTACCCTTAAGTGTGGTTACAAGTGTAAAAGGGTTTAATCTGACATTAATGGATAGGACACAATGAGCCTCTCACCTAGTGAGGCTGTGGAGTAGATATCACCATAAAGGGCCTGTCACACGCGTCAATATCGCCTGCACGATATCGGCTGCACGTGACGTTGCACCGATATTGACGCGTGTGACATACTGAATCAACCAGCGATAAATCGCTGGTTGATGATCGCCAGGTTTTAGAACCTGCTCTAAAACTTGGCGATTGTCGCCCGGTGGACACGCAGCATCGCTGCGTGTGACACCGGGAGTAGCGATATTCCAGCTCCCAGCACCTCTCACAAGCGCTGGGAGCTGGTAACTAAGGTAAACTGCGGGTATCTAGGCAGCGCGCGCTGCCTAGATACCCGACGTGTACCTTAGTTACCAGCCTCCTCCGCTCCGCTGTCCCTGTGCCAGTGTGGCAGAGGAGAGGGGGTTAACCAGGGAAGCTTCCTGCTTCCCCCTGCTGAGCCCGCCCCTCCTCTCTCTGCCACTGCTCCGGGGCCCCGCTGGACGCACGCAGGTAGGAGCCGCGACCTGATAGCACCCCCCATCCTGGTCCTCACCACACCTACACTGATAGCACCCCCTTCCCCCCTTTCTCAAACCAGGGCCCCCCCCTCAAAGGCTGCACCAGGGCCCCCGGGCAGCAAGGTCCGCCCCTGGCTCACCGGCTGGTATCTAAGGTACACAGCGGGTAACTAGGGTCCCTAGTTACCCGCTGTGTACCTTAGATACCAGCCGGTGAGTGGAGGAGGCTGGTAACTAAGGTACACGTCGTGTATCTAGGCAGCGCGCACTGCCTAGATACCCGCAGTTTACCTTGGAGACCAGCCTGCTCCCGCTTCCAGCAGCCTGGCAGCGGGAGCAAGACATCGTGGAAACGATATTTAAATCGTTTCCACGATGTTTCTGGTCAATTGATCGCTGGTGAGTCTGTCTGTGTGACAGCTCACCAGCGATCAGCCGTCAATGTCGTCAGCAATCATCTCACTGACGACATTGACGCGTGTGACAGGCCCTTAAGAGATGCAGGTCAATAGATAGCCGCTGCAGTATCAGCATCAGTGATATGAGTATCCAGCCAGGAACAGGTTAAACACTGAATTGCTATCTCCAAGTAAGAGAATTAAAATCAATATTCATCAGAACTTGTGACTTATTTCGCACAGATACTTTAGATACGGCATGAAATCTTGACCAGCAATGTATAAGCCTTATATAATTGACTGTAAACAGGTGTGTTCTTCGATTCCAGATCCTAAATAAGTGTCAGGAGCGCATGGTCTCATGTCAGTAGACTGGGTGATCCTGAAATGATCCGAGAAAGAGCCGCGAGCCGAGATTAGACGGCCGATCCAGCTACTCCGAATTACAGCAACTTCAGTGGAGATTGAGGGAAAACCCATCTGGACGCAATAGAGACTCACCACCAGCAGAATGATGGTCTCCGATAATGATAGTCACTGACCTACACCCCATAGTGATACTGTCCCATATACGGCCTTATAACTCTCCAGATTATGTCTGATATATATAGGAAAATCCAAACTAAGGCAGAAATGGTTACAGGAACATGATATAAACGAGGACTCACAGTGGGAGAAACATTCACTTTCCTGAGCAATTAATCAGTTCAAGGGTAGATAACACTGTGTATAACAGATATTACTCTAATAACTTGTACATGTAGCTGTAAAAGCGCTATTTTATGTTATTTTATGTTATTTTATGTTATTCTCAAGGTAATCGGGTTCATGTGTAAAGAGAAACATTATCAAATAATCTCTGGTGGTAGAATATGGCCCTGAGACAGGAGGATCCATCCATGAGTGTTGATACAATTCAGGGTATCCAGGTAGGGAACTTAGGTGAAGCAGGTAGGAAAGGCCTGAGAACGCAGATAGCGTGATCCTATATACCTCCTGATGTACCCAGAGTTGTTCATTTATCTCACCCCTAGTGGCCATAAATAAGAATATAGACTGGATCAATTACATCTATTATCATTAACAGAGATTCGTCAATTACACTAGAGAAGGTTTAGCATACCAACTAGACTCTACATCGATAATGGTGCTCCAAAATAGAATGGACCTGGACATGTTATTAGCAAAGTAAGGAGGTGTTTGCAAAATTGTATGTATATTCCAGATAATACAGGTCCCATCGGGAAGGTTACAGCAGCCATAAAGAAACTGAATTCTCTACAATAAGAATTAAAAAGGAATTCCGGTGTAGAAGATCCCTGGGACCATTAATTTCCGTAGATGAAGGGATGGCAGAGATGGTTGGTTTAGATGGGCATTGTTATCCTTGTCATCTTAATTATGGCATCTATTATTGTTTGTTGTGTCTTCCCTGTGTAAGGAAGATGATTGAGAAAGGAGTAGAATCATCAATGTCCATTTTCCTAGCTCAAGAGTTTAGTTATTCTGTAGACATAGAACAGCTAGGCCCTCTTCAGTCTTTTACAGTCTCCAACTAGGCAGTCCCCAATTCTTCTAAGTTATGATAGGTAGGGTAGCAGTGGCGAAACTACCGTGGTCGCGGGTGAGACCGAGCCCGCCCCCTGGGGGGGGCGTGCTTCTAGCCGCCCGCCGCGACCCACGTGTGCCCAAGGAGAGGAGGGAGGACGGGAAGTTAGTGAAGCCTCACTTCCTGCAGCCTATGCCCGCCCCTCCTCTCCTCTCAGCGGCACTGAAGCGGACTGACACCGCGGGAGACATGCGTCACACCAAGTAAGCCCTCAAAAGCCACCAGCACCCCCCCATCACCCCCGCCTGCTCCTCAACTATGCAGAACAGGGATAAGAAAATCCCTGCTAGCACCACCCCCCGTCCTCACCTATGGGGTGCCAGATTAAATCCTGCACCTGGGCCCGTGGCACAGTTGTTCAGTTGTTACGCCACTGCATAGACTGTATGAGGACAACCTAGAAAATCTACTACATTGTGCCTATGGGGGGACGTACTGTCAATTTACACATGATGGAGAGTGTACACACACACAAGAAAAACAACAGCACTAATGATCAATATATACCATTTAATTAACAGCTATTTTATCTATAGTTATACAATCATTTGTCTTAGTGTTAATTAGTAATTTTTATTTATTGCAGTAAAAATGTTTTCAGTTTTTGCCATTTGGAAACCATTAACAAGAAGCTGTTGTCAGATCCTAATATTCTTATGTTGGGCATAAAAATATACCATAAACCCCAATGGGATCACCAACAAATAAACCTTAAACTGTAATTAAAAGGGTTGTTGCAACTGAGAAAGTTGTCACCTTGTGAAGAATGAAGCCGCCAGCGATCAGTAAGTTATCACCGGTCCTGTGAATGGCTGATAATTTAGTAAGTTGGGACAATTACATTAATGTCACCATTTTATTGTTAAGGTCCCAGATTCTGTGCTAAATAATTTCATCCTATAACTGTAAGACAAATTAAAGTAATTCTGGCCACCACTAGGGGGAGCTAAATGCTAACCTCTCATACTGCCAGATCAGATCTCACAGTAAATTCTAATCATAGAATGGTAGACTTGGAAGGGACCTCTTGGGTCATCATAAACTTTGCAGTGACGAGAGGCAATCATCCCGAATTACCGTGTCTGCAAATTGAGGATCTGATTTGGCATAAATCATAATAAGTCATAGGAAAAGGCTCATTAAAGGGTCAATTTTGACTTGTAGGATGGCTACTTCTAAATAGATGGCGCTAGAGTTTGTCGATTTCCTCCCTGAAGAGGCAATTTCTATAGATTTATTCAGCATTTTTTGAACTTAGAGGGTTTTTCTATCTATAAAAAAGTAGCTCCTAAACATTTCCCAGCATGTAAAATACCAAAGCTCCCCCTGTTCAGCACCAGCTCTCCACTGCCGCTCTGGTTTGAGTGTTTCTGTTGCACTGGTGACACCATGACTTTAAGGCTGGTTTCACACTGCAGTTTTTTCACTGATCAGTGTCCATCCAGTTTGTGTGCCAAAACCAGGAGTGTCTCCAAAACCCAGAACAGGGGTCAGTCTTTCAATTATACTTTTTCTCTGCAAGTTCCTCTCTTGGTTTTGGCACACAAACTGAATGGAACCTGATCAGTGAAAAAACTGCAGTGTGAAGCCAGCCTAAGGCTGCCTTCACACTGCGGTCAGGTCCGGTCCAGGGCTGTCAGGGGTGACCGCCCCGGACCGGATTTTGGCCCCATAGTATCTTATGGGGCTGGATGGAGCCGGACAGCCGCTCTCTGCCATCCGGCTTCCATCTCGCCGGAAGCATCTGGGAGAAGTGGGATTTTTCTCCCGGATACAAAACCGTTGCTTGCAACATTTTTGCGTCCGGGGAGAACAATCTCCCCATAATTGGTGTCTCCCGGATTCCACCGGATTCCCCTGGATCCTCCCGGATTCCCCCGGATCCTTCCGGGGCAATCCGGCGCTCCCTTAACATGGGGCCGGCTTGCCCCGATCCGGGAGGATCCGAGAACCAGACACCTGCAGCTGCACACCTCTGTTATTTCAGGACCGCGGCTAGTACCCTGCGAGCCGCAGTCCTGAATCATCAGCAGCGTCAGCTGCGTGCGGCTGCACACCGAACCGGAGGGCATATTAGCCCTCCGGTTCTGTGTGCTGATCCGGTCCGGGGCTGTCAGGTTCATCCCTGACAGCCCCGGACCTGACCGCAGTGTGAAGGCACCCTAACACACATTGCTGCAGCCTAAAGTTGGACCAGGGGAGGGTGAGTACTATCTAACTGTGATTTTACATACATTTAGACATTGCTTTTCTAAAAGTGGAAAACCCCTTTAAATAAGAGCTGTATAAGTATATATGGGAAGCACAGTGACTCAGTGGTTAGCACTGCAGCCTTGCAGTGCTGGGGTCCTGGGTTCAATTCCCACCAAGGTCAACATCTGCAACGAGTTTGTATGTTCTCCCTGTGTTTGCATAGGTGTCCTCCGGGCACTCCGGTTTCCTCCTACATTGTAAAGACATACTGATAGGATGTTTAGATTGTGAGCCTCAATGGGGACGGCATTACTGATGTATGTAAAGTGCTATGGAATTAATAGCGCTATTTAAATGAATAATGAATGAATGAATAAATATTATATTCTATCCTGTGAGCTCTCCTTTGTAATGGCTGAAAGTAGCTGCTGTTCCAGTCATCTGGCAATCAGGGTACAGGCCGGAGCCCGGCAGCTGTGACTCCGGCCTCCTAGGACTTGGGTATGCTACTGGGTATTTAAATTGTCACTTCAGTGAGGAAGTGGACAAACTCTAGCGCCACCTTTACTGGGTATTTAGACATTTAGAAAATGCCACATTCACGTGATCAATCTGCTAATTACATACAATAACAATAATAGGATCTGTCACCAGCAATTCACATCATCACAACAGCACATAAATCCAGGGTCAGAGACAAGACAACAATCATTGTCTAAATGAAAGTGGAAGCAGCGATCAGCCGATCATCGGAGGAGATCTCCCTAGGAGAAATAACTAATCTGTATTTTATACTACTTAAAATCAGATACAGCGACATATTGGCGACAATTATAAAGAGAAATACATAAGTTGAGCACAAAAAATGGTTTCCATGACCTGCAACATATTTATTGGGTTTTAGACACTTTCTGTTCTTTGACAATGAGGTGAAAAGGGGAATATTCGACATAGAGGAAAGGTGCATGTGTTAGTGTGCGACATTATGTGACAAAGTAAGCAGCTAAAAAATGGTGTAAACTTAGACTAAAAAGCCTAAAAATACAAAAAAAAAGGCTGGTGATGGGGGAAGGAGGCTGCGGCTGGAGGCTGGTGATGGTGGGGGAGAAAGGCTGCAGGTAGAGGCTGGGGGAGGCTTCCGCTATGAGGTGCATTATACCAAATGGAGGACTATGGGATGCATTATGCTATATGGAGGACTATGGGATGGATTATACTATATGGAGGGTAATGGGAGTACATTATATTATATGGAGGACTATCAGGGTGAATTATACTATATGTAGGATTATGGGGTGCATTATAATAATTGGAGGACTATGGGGGCTACCTTAAGAATGGGGGATTATGGGATGCATTATAATACATAGAGGACTATGGGGGTACATTGTAATATATGGAGGAATATGGGGATGCATTATAATAATTGGACAACGACAATGTTGGCAGGAGGAGGCGGACCATATAAACCAGGATCGGGACATGTATACCAGGATAAGGGCTATATCCCAGGAGGAGGACCATATATAGCAGGATGAGGGACATTAATACATAATGAGGAGGGAGAGGGGTCAATTTGTGAGTCTTTATAAGATGTAGAATGTTACACGGGGCCCATACAACTGACCAACGCGTGGTGGGGGGCCAGGTCTAAATTTCGCACCGGGGCCGATCAGACTCTAGTTGCGCCACTGTAAATCACCCCTCTTTTTCCCAATTAAAGATAACATATCTAAATTAAAAAAAATATACATATTTGGTATTGCGGTTTCCGATAAAAAGTCCAAAATATAAAAGTAAGTAACCAAATCTGTAGAGGCTGTAAAGAGTTAAAACATCGAAACAGCAGAATTCTGGAATTTCATTAAAAGAAAGGAAAAAATAGGGATTAAAGTGTCCTGTCTACCCAAAAACCGAATAAATAAAAACACCAGATCCCAATCCCTCACAAGCGCCATTGCCTGAAAAATAAAACAGTTCTAGGTCTCGGAGTTTGGCGGCAAAAATCAATTATTTTATTTTACTTTTATAAAGATCAAAATTTTTTTAAATCACCGAAATAGTAAAAAACAGAAAAACACCATGTTTGTTAGAAGAAATTATAACACAGAAAAGAAAATTGTCTTTCTCCTTACAGGGGTTTATACTGAATTAGACGCTATTATTAAATATGATAAAAAAATCATTTTTACTTGTGATTGTAAATTTTTGTGTTATTTTCCGTACATGATGACGGGGGGAGGCCATATTGTCTGAGCTGCTGCTCTTCTCTATGAATAGCAAACACAGATGTCTCCAGAGCAGACACATGGATGTAGAGAGGACTTGTGATCTGTGACCTGTGCAGAGATCACTGTGCGGGGAGGAGGGAGCTGCACTGTCCATCAGTGATTGTTAGTGGTGGAGCCTGCATCATATTCCTCCAGCTTTATACCAGAGGAGTTATGATATGTTTCATTTTCATCCTTCCTGTGTTGATAATGAGACTGCTGAGAAGTGATCTCTGCGCAAATCCATCGTGAGGGTCAGAGGCCTCAGGAAACTGCAAGATTTCAGGAGACTCAGGTGGGAAATATATTTTATGTCATAGAAATTCAGAAAACGTTTTACAATGAAAGTTTAAAAAAAGGCAATTTTCTGATGCTACTTTTCCTTTAAGTTCTAATCTTCACCCAGTTATCTAAATAATTACCACCCATCTTTACCCCAAACACATATAATACAGCATGAAGGGGCTCGGAGAAGGCGGCAGTGAAGGTGTGTAAGTGTCTGATGGGGTCACACAACTCATAAAAGGACAGCTGCCCGGCCTCATAATCCAGACAGATCCTGACTCTATCACTGGAGATCTTGTCAGGTAACTGGATCTCTTTCCTGTCATGTATCACTGAATAATGATTATTACATCTCCACAAACCCCAGGACTTGTTATTATTTCCTATCAGTGACTGCAGCCCCCTCCTGTCTATACTGGGATAACACATCCCCACCCTCCACCATCCTGGTCTTCTGCTCTCCACATCCCAGTAATGTCGTCCTGAGGTAAATCCCCTCCTGCTCATCACCTGATTACACTGGAATCTCTTTGCTGTTACTGGACGATTCTGCTTCTCTTGTGTCCTGGTTGCAGTTTTCAGGTCGTCTGATATAAGGAGATAATTATCAGCTGTGTTTACATCCAGTAATATGTCTGCAGGATCCTGTACATAGATCCCGATCCTTATATCTGTTATTACCTCACATAATGTGTGTAATGTGTGTGAGATCACAGCCACATCCAGGTCATCTCCATCATGGAGCTGTTTATCATGTCCCCCTGTGTCCTCATCACCTCCCTCCTCCTCAGGATCACACAAGTCACCGGTGTCTGGATCCTGTAAGACAGTCAGTGGATCAGTCATGTTACACAGCTCCTCAATGTGCCTCATCCTCCTGGACAGCTCGTCCTTCTTTATCTCCAGCTGATGGATCAGAGCAGACAGTGACAGTGACTCTTCCTTCTCCTGCCTGGAGATCTCACTCAGGACCTTCTTCTCCAGGTCGTCCACCCGTCTCCTGATGTCTGTACACAGGGCAGTGACTCTCTCCGCTTCTCCAGATGCTTTGTCTTGGGCTTTTCTCCATTTCTCCTCCAGTCTCCGGACTCTTTCCTCAGTCTTCTCTCTCTTTGTGGTCAGTGTCTGGAGAACATTTCTCAGATTCTTCTTCTTCTTCTCAGAGGCCTCATCCAGCATCTCCACCCGGTGTCCCCGATGTTCTCCGGCCAAACTGCAGGACACACAGATACAAGCCTCGTCCTCAGTGCAGTAATATTCCAGGATCTTCTTATGGACAGAACATTTCCTTTTCTCCAGAGAAGTGCTGGGATCAGATAAGACGTGTTCTGCTGATTTGCTGTGAGATCTCAGGTGTTTATCACACAGAGAAGCCTCACAGTGTAGACAGGATCTAACAGCAGGTACAGGAGAGTCCACACAGTAAGTGCAGCAGATCCCGGTGATCTCCTCTTGTTCTTGCTGAGTCTCCAGGAAACGTTCTGCGACATTATGGAGATTTATGTTCCTCATCAGTGTCGGCCGCTCCTGAAACTCTTCTCTACATTCAGGACAGGAATAAACTCCAGACTGGTCCTGTGTATCCAGCACACGATCAATACAGACCCAGCAGAAGTTGTGTCCACATCTCAGAGTTACAGGATCCTTAAATATAGATAAACAGATGGAGCAGAGCAGCTCGTCTCTCAGAATAGCAGACGCCATGGCTGATGGAAGAAGGAAGAATCGAAACTGAATGTGTCTAATGCTGCACAAAGACCAAAGTTGTAGTTACACCCATTCACTTAACCCATTAATGATGCAGGAAGCTTTTTTTCACCTCTTTATTCTAAAAGCCATGACTTTTTCTTTTTTCTGTCTATAAAACTAAGTAAGGTATTTCTTTATGGTATGTGTTTATTTGAGATACAGCCAGGGTCGGACTAGGGTGCCTTGGTCCCACCAGTAGAATTGACTCTAGGGGCTCACACTATAGTGACCATAAACGTTTTTATTACTTGTTCATTTCTGTGCCTCTGTCACTATAATGTGAGGAGTGTATTATGCCCTGGACTTCATCTGTTTCTTGTTAATCTACTATTTTTTCTACTTGATTACAGAATCTGTTATTTACAATCTGCAATGTCTTAAGGTACCGTCACACGCGGCAATATCGCCGGCCATTTTGTTGGTAATTCCATAATTCGGCGATGTGGAAACCACATCGCCTGTGCTTAGTGGCGTGAGACAGGGCGATTTAACGGTGACAAAAATCGCCAGTGGAGCGTCGCCTGATCGCCCCGCACTGCAGTGAAATCAAGCGATAACCACCAGGCGATTTCTGTGCATCATGGCATGTGACAGGGCGATAGCGATGTAGTAAGCGAGCTCAGGCCATCTGAAAGCAATTTCAGAGGCGTGCCTGAGTATTGTGTTTGGCGCGCCCCGTGTGCCGCGATTGGTGGCGGCTCCTGCATTCCCATTGGCTGGTTATGACTAAGGCGCCATATTTGATGATCTTTGCGTTCTTCACCAGACTCATCTTCTTCTTCATAAGTGTTTTGAAAGGCAAAGTAGGAGCGTCACGGAGTACCGTATCATAGTGATAATGCGTGTATGCTGATTGGCCGCCCTGAAGAAATGTCAAAAGGCCGAAATTGGACATTGGTGTATGCAAACATACCCTGAAATTTATGTGTACTTAGCCAACTGCTATTGCTGTTGGATGATATGTGAAAAGCAACATGTTCACCATACACAAATCACAAAGCATATGTCACCAGAAAAGAAATTGTAACGCATGTATGTCCTCCATTTGGCACGCATGTGCGTCAACCTGTGGTTCCACCTTCATATATTGAAGTAACGTTACGGCGTCTCACAAAGGCACACAACTCTGTTGCGCCTTAACTTGTGCAGTCCCTCAAATCTCTTTGGCGTAACCAGCGTGCGCAATGACATCATGTCGTAGTGTCACATTGGGCCCTGCCTTCCAGGTGCTTTCCCTTTCCCTGCAGAGGTAGCGATGGCGTCAGGACAGAGAACTGCAGCATGGAGCGAGGCAGAGCTGCTAATTCTCTTTAACATCCTGGACAGCTGGGATTATTGGTGCCACCAGCACCAACAGCACCCACGTCTCCACAAGCAGAACATCCTGCGTAAAGTGAAGACGTCCCTGCTGAAGAGACTAGGTGTGGAGCGCACCACCCAGCAGATACAGAAAAAAGCGGACCTCAAATACAAGTGTCCAGGGCGCATTGCCACCATCCGGGCATGGATTAGGAAGCTGCGTGGTGAGTACTTGGGATACACACATACCTCATACAACCAAACAACAAGGCTGTATCACCACATGGAAGTGTAGCCTGTCAGGTAGGTACCCTGATCACCTGATGTTGAGGCTTCATCCCTTTGCATCTGCAGGGACTGCAATATGCAATATGAAAGTGCACACTACACTACTATGTGTTGCCATCGCTGGTATGATGTCAAACAGGTATCTCACCAGCCAATGTGAAAAACAACGCACCAGCGATCCAGAATTATACCGAGGTCGTTGGGAATTGTCGGGATTGCAATGATGTAGAAATGATCCACAGCAGTGTGTAACGATCAACGATCTCACAGCAGGGGCCAGATCGTTGGTGCGTGTCACACATAATGACATCATTAGCGGGATCGCTGTTGCGTCACAAAATTTGTGACGTTACATCGATCTTGTTAGCGATCTTGTTACGTGTGACAGGGCCTTAAGCACTACACTATGTTACTGACCCAATTTAAGGAGCATCCCACACAACAATGGGTAAACACTACTCATCAGCATTGTATGGCAAACAACATAAGCATTTCTTGTTGGACGTGTACACAATTGTTGGGCTAAGTAGGTGATCAACCTTTACAACTCCAACAAATGCATTGTGACACCTAGGGGACAAAGGGATGTAGCATATGTCCAAATATGTACCTGACCATGTCATCTTGCTAATGTGGGCTATACAAGTGACACACAGCCTTGGTGTGTCATACTACATCACTATACATATCTACACATACATGAGACATCAAGTTCAAACATTATATTGTGCTCAAATTATTTTATTGCAAACAAACATAAAAAAAGCACACACCGTGTGAAAGACTCTTAAAAAAAGGAAGGGCCAAAAAAAAAAACAAAGACATTGGTAGCGTCTGTCCGCATGGGTGTAATCATCTACAGGATCAGAAGTGGGTTGAGGCTCCAAATCCCCATATCCCCAACCACTCGACCAACTGGGGGGGTCTGGTGCCCCTGGACATTTCAGGATTTTGTCGGGGCCCATGCAACGGCGGACGA
The DNA here is from genome assembly GCA_033576535.1 of Allobates femoralis. NCBI lineage: Eukaryota > Metazoa > Chordata > Amphibia > Anura > Aromobatidae > Allobates > Allobates femoralis. Next base: position 603,117,540 of record JARQOC010000004.1, read on the forward strand.
GGACCATGTGACACTGACGCCTGGCCCCATAGGGATTACAAAATGGGCCTGGGGCATCAGTGCCTCATCCCTTCCCGCCTCCAGGACCTGAATTATGATCCACTCGGCAATCTTACGCTGAGGTGCTGTCATCATGGACACCCGCTCATTCACTAGATGCCCAATCCCAGTATTTTGCTCGTTTTCAGTGTGAACCAGCATTCGTTTTTCCCATGCTCCCAGCTGGAAAGTCTTTCGTTAACCCCTCCAATGCCGGCAACAATGGGTCTCATAGGTGGAGGAAAAACAGGTTTATGCACCTTTGGTAGTGCATGGAAGATGGGACATAAAGGTTTATCTGGTAGCAAATATTCCTGGGTTTTCGCTGTTATGACACCCATTGTTTGACCTTCCTAAAGTAATTGTGATAGTTCTTTTTGCACCCTAGTTGTGGGATCAGTGGCTACTTGAGTGTACGTGGTATGATCTGAGAGCAAGGAGAGGATTTCTCTGTGGTATAGGGTATTATCCATAATTACCACTGAGCCACCCTTGTCCGCAGCACGTACAACTATGTAAGGATTGCTCTTGAGAGATTGTAATGAAGCCCTTTCTGTGTCAGTGAGGTTGTCACATCCAGCCGTGCGGGAGAGGAGAAGAAATTTAATCTCTCTCTCCAATACGTGCTGGAAGTTATCCATCGCTGGAGCCCTGGAATTAATGGGATAGAAATGCGGATTAGGGATAGGAGCATAGGAGGAGCAGGGTTGATTCATGTATTTGCATGATGTTAGAAGTCATAGATTTGGTCTGGCTTTTCCTATAAGTAGTTGATATAGGCTTCTCCAGCCTACCAGCTGAATACTAATTATCAATCAGTAATTGGGGGGGGGCTTCACATGGTATATATGTGAATTGTTGTTCATTTGGTTTTAAGCTGCTGATGAAGTACTGTGTACGAAACGCGTCCAGCGGGACTGCGCTCCCTAGGTCGCTGATTTTATGATCTTATGAATATTACTGAATAAATTTTGAATATTGGAGAAGTGTCCGGTGCCGGATCCATTACTACGTATTGTAGTATAGCCCTTTGGTCAGGGCAGACAAAAATTGGGAGGTTCAACAATGACCCATGCTTACAGACATGTAGTAGGGAATGTAACCCTGAAGTGGGTGTATTGTAGTATAGCCCTTTGGCCAGGGCAGACAAAAATTGGGAGGTTCAACAATGACCCATGCTTACAGACATGTAGTAGGGCCTGTAACCCTCAAGTGGGTGTATTTTAGTATAGCCTTTTGGTGAGGGCAGCCAAAAATTGGGAGGTTCAACAATGACCCATGCTTACAGACTTGTAGTAGGGCCTGTAACCCTCAAGTGGGTGTATTGTAGTATAGCCCTTTGGCCAGGGTAGACAAAAATTGGGAGGTTCAACAATGACCCATGCTTACAGACATGTAGTAGGGCCTGTAACCCTCAAGTGGGTGTATTGTAGTATAGCCCTTTGGTCAGGGCAGCCAAAAATTGGGAGGCTCCTCTTTGACAAGGGTGGCTCAGTGGTAATTATGGATAATACCCTATACCACAGAGAAATCCTCTCCTTGCTCTCAGATCATACCACGTACACTCAAGTAGCCACTGCTCCCACAACTAGGGTGCAAAAAGAACTATCACAATTACTTAAGGAAGGTCAAACAATGGGTGTTATAACAGCGAAAACCCAGGAATATTTGCTACCAGATAAACCTTTATGTCCCATCTTCCATGCACTACCAAAGGTGCATAAACCTGTTTTTCCTCCACCTATGAGACCCATTGTTGCTGGCATTGGAGGGGTTAACGAAAGACTTTCCAGCTGGCTGGATCATAAACTGCAGCCTTTGTTAGAGGGCTCACTAGGTTTCATTCAGGATTCGAAACAATTACTGAGTGAGGTGAGACACATGAAATGGCAAACAGACTACCAATGGATTACATGTGATGTAATATCTTTATATTCATGTATTCCACATGACAGGGCTATACAAGTACTAACTGACATCCTGCTAAACAGCAGCTTTTATTCAGCCGTGGAAAGTGAGTTCATTGTCATGTGTCTCGCACACTTACTAAAGAACAACTATTTTCTTTTTGATACTAACTACTATGTTCAGATGTGTGGCTGTCCCATGGGATCTAATTTTTCGCCTTCCCTGGCAAATCTCTATATGATTGCCTGGGAAAGACGATACATTCATGTTGTGACCAACCCCTATCTTGATCATGTGCTCTGGTGGGGGAGGTACATCGACGACGTTATACTGATTTGGAAGGGGAACGTCGGGATGCCTCCCCACCGGAGTCTGACCTCGGAGGGTTTATCGCTTATATTAACAACAATGATTTCAACGTGCGAATTACTTATGAGGTACAAGGGACTCATGCACATTATTTAGACATCACGCTCCTGGGTAATAGCGTAACAGCAGACATCATTACGTCTCTGTACCGAAAGCCGATTGCGGGTAACACTTTGCTCCATGCAACGAGCAGTCACCCACGTCATGTAGTGAGAAATCTGCCAACAGGGGAACTGATAAGGGCAAAAAGGGCCTGCACAAATAATCATGCTTTCCAGGACGAGGTTGTCAACATTAGTAAACGCCTCCGCAGCCGCGGTTATTCACTACACCATGTGAATGACGCCCTACGGAAGGTAGAGATGAGATCAAGAGAGTCACTTTTGGAACCAGTGATGATGCAGATGCACGTTAACCCTTCACATCCCGGTGGATCACAACACCAGAGGGTCATGGCAAGACATTCCAACATGTATATACCCACATTCTCCACACCGTACAGTCAGGACTTCAATGCTATTGTGGGGATTATTCACAAATATATCCCCATATTACATGAGGATCCTGTACTGCACAAAATTTTGAAAAATGGATACAGATGTGTCCCTAAAAAATCTAAGACCATTGGTAACATTCTGTCCCCATCACTATTTTCCTTGAACACCGCCCATTTGACTTGGCTAAATACTAAAGGAAATTATCCTTGTGGGGGAATAAAATGCGGCCTGTGTAAGTACATGGTGAAAACCAAATTGATTCAAGGGTACACTAGTACCAGAGATCATAGAATCAACGGATACATCAATTGCAACACAACCCATGTGGTCTACATGGCATCATGTGAGTCATGTAGAAAGAACTATGTGGGGTGTACTACAAGGCCCCTAAAGAAAAGGTTGGGGGAACATATGACAGGTTCAATTCCTAACCCTAGATCTGTGGGTAGAAATTTATCAGGTCTCTCTAAACATTTTAGAGATGTCCATGATGGTGACCTTTCTACCCTTAGGGTGCAAGGAATAGAAAGAGTTAACCGCAATAAGAGAGGCGGAGATTGGGGTCGTGCGGTATTAAACAGAGAATTTTTTTGGATTGTGAACCTAGAGACAAGGGTCCCTATGGGACTAAACTACCGAACGGACTGTTCTTATTTCAATTGAACTCAGTTTCTCGTTGAGTGTGACATGTGAACCATGTACATATAAAAACATATACATTTCTTTGGATTGTTAACCTAGAAATTGGGGTCCTTATAGGACTAAACTACTGTACGGATTGCTTTCATTTCTATTGAAATCAGTTTCTCGTTGAGTGTGACATGCGAATCACGTACATATATATATAAAAACATATACATTTCTTTGGATTCTGAACCTAGTAATAAGGGTCCCTATGGGACTAAACTACCGTACGGACTGCTCTTATTTCTATTGAACTCAGTTTCTCGTTGAGTGTGACATGCGAACCATGTACATATAAAAACATTTACATTTCTTTGGAATGTGAACCTAGAAATAAGGGTCCCTACGGGACTAAACCACCGTACGGATTGCTCTTATTTTCATTGAACCCAGTTTCTCGTTGAGTGTGACATACGAAACATGTACATATATATGAAAACATGTAATTTTATTGTAGGTATGTTGGCACACAGTGTTTTTGTCACGATTCATGTATTTGCATGATGTTAGAAGTCATAGATTTGGTCTGGCTTTTCCTGTAAGTAGTTGATATAGGCTTCTCCAGCCTACCAGCTGAATACTAATTATCAATCAGTAATTGGGGGGGGGCTTCACATGGTATATATGTGAATTGTTGTTCATTTGGTTTTAAGCTGCTGATGAAGTACTGTGTACGAAACGCGTCCAGCGGGACTGCGCTCCCTAGGTCGCTGATTTTATGATCTTATGAATATTACTGAATAAATTTTGAATATTGGAGAAGTGTCCGGTGCCGGATCCATTACTACATATAATCTTCCTGGACGTACGGGACGTCTCCTTCTGGCACCATCCGGTCCGTTGGAATTTGGTGAGCACGAACAAACCCCCTACCCATTCCTTCCTCCCTCAATGTTTGTAGAGGTGCCAATCTGACTTGAAGCATTATCCGCTATCCAAGTAACAACCTGTTGACACTGGTGTTGGTTCAAGAGCGGTGTACTGCAGCGGGCCCCAAGAATTTGGGACAGGACGGGTGAGCGAGTAGATGTGCCCCTTTGTTGTTGCGAAATTAGTGCTTGCACACGACCTCGGCCTCTGCCTGCACCACCATCACGTTCACTTCCTTGTTCCTTGCCAACGCCCTTGCGCATTTTGCTTGTATACAGCGACAACAGTCTGGTGACTGTAATGGTCACAGGAGAGTAGGATTTTAGTCCCTAACCTGTATCAAGGTAGTAAGTACACCAGTCTGGTGACTGTAATGGTCACAGGAGAGTAGGATTTTAGTTCCTAACCTGTATCAAGGTAGTAAGTACACCAGTCTGGTGACTGTAATGGTCACTGGAGAGTAGGATTTTAGTCCCTAACCTGTATTAAGGTAGTAAGTACACCAGTCTGGTGACTGTAATGGTCACAGGAAAGTAGGATTTTAGTCCCTAACCTGTATTAAGGTAGTAAGTACACCAGTCTGGTGACTGTAATGGTCACAGGAGAGTAGGATTTTAGTCCCTAACCTGTATCAAGGTAGTAAGTACACCAGTCTGGTGACTGTAATGGTCACAGGAGAGTAGGATTTTAGTCCCTAACCTGTATTAAGGTAGTAAGTACACCAGTCTGGTGACTGTAATGGTCACAGGAGATTAGGATTTTAGTCCCTAACCTGTATCAAGGTAGTAAGTACACCAGTCTGGTAACTGTTCAGATCACAGGAGAGTAGGATTTTAGTCCCTAACCTGTATCAAGGTAGTAATTACACCAGTCTGGTGACTGTAATGGTCACAGGAGAGTAGGATTTTAGTCCCTAACCTGTATTAAGGTAGTAAGTACACCAGTCTGGTGACTGTAATGGTCACAGGAGATTAGGATTTTAGTCCCTAACCTGTATCAAGGTAGTAAGTACACCAGTCTGGTAACTGTTCAGATCACAGGAGAGTAGGATTTTAGTCCCTAACCTGTATCATGGTAGTAAGTACACCAGTCTGGTGACTGTAATGGTCACAGGAGAGTAGGATTTTAGTCCCTAGCCTGTATTAAGGTAGTAAGTACACCAGTCTGGTGACTGTAATGGTCACAGGAGAGTAGGATTTTAGTTCCTAACCTGTATTAAGGTAGTAAGTACACCAGTCTGGTGACTGTAATGGTCACAGGAGATTAGGATTTTAGTCCCTAACCTGTATCAAGGTAGTAAGTACACCAGTCTGGTAACTGTTCAGATCACAGGAGAGTAGGATTTTAGTCCCTAACCTGTATCAAGGTAGTAAGTACACCAGTCTGGTGACTGTAATGGTCACAGGAGAGTAGGATTTTAGTCCCTAGCCTGTATTAAGGTAGTAAGTACACCAGTCTGGTGACTGTAATGGTCACAGGAGATTAGGATTTTAGTCCCTAACCTGTATCAAGGTAGTAAGTACACCAGTCTGGTGACTGTAATGGTCACAGGAGAGTAGGATTTTAGTCCCTAACCTGTATTAAGGTAGTAAGTACACCAGTCTGCTGACTGTAATTGTCACAGGAGAGTAGGATTTTAGTCCCTAGCCTGTATTAAGGTAGTAAGTACACCAGTCTGGTGACTGTAATGGTCACAGGAGATTAGGATTTTAGTCCCTAACCTGTATCAAGGTAGTAAGTACACCAGTCTGGTAACTGTTCAGATCACAGGAGAGTAGCATTTTAGTCCCTAACCTGTATCAAGGTAGTAAGTACACCAGTCTGGTGACTGTAATGGTCACAGGAGAGTAGGATTTTAGTCCCTAACCTGTATCAAGGTAGTAAGTACACCAGTCTGGTGACTGTAATGGTCACAGGAGAGTAGGATTTTAGTCCCTAACCTGTATCAAGGTAGTAAGTACACCAGTCTGGTGACTGTAATGGTCACAGGAGATTAAGATTTTAGTCCCTAACCTGTATCAAGCTAGTAAATACAAGTCTGGTGACTGTTATGGTCACAGAAAAGCTTGAATTCCGATCTGTATCACCCTGCCTATATCCTCCTAGATTAGTCATGAGAAGGACTGTTGTGGTCAGCAGCAGTTTGCAGCCCTGCTCCGGATCTACCTATGAGGGCCGCAAATCTGTCCCTAAGCAGCAGCAGACACTCTCCCTACACTCACTGTCTGGATGCCTGTGTGCAGAGCACAGCGCGGCCGGGTCTTATAAAGGCTCGGTCACGCTGTGCAGGCCGGCCAATCACTGCAATGCCACAACTACCAGGGCTGTGGCATTGCAGTGGTCTGCCAGCTAATCCCTGCATGTGGGCTGGCTCTCAAAAGAGTGCCAACATGCAGGGATGAGGACCACGAGCACAGCACGAGTATCGCGAGATTACTCGGTGCTCGCCGAGTACAGTGATACTCGTGCGAGTACCGAGCAGCGCAGAGCATACTTGCTCATCCCTACTAGTAACCTTACTGTTCTGCATGCCTGAGTTCCTAGAGACGTCCGGCTATCTCCTGTATCAGACTCTTTGGGGAACGTTTTATAGCTTAAGTACATTGGATTGACCGTTGAAATCTTTTTCCATGACTGACTTGCAGATTGGCAGGACCTTGTAGTGGAGGGATAACTAGTCAGTTTAACTAGTAAAGATAACTACTTTCAATTGTTTGGTTTGTGTGGAGGAGGGCCCAGTCAGTTATAGCTGGACATTCTTCCATGACAATTGTAACATTGAGGGTCCTGGTCCACGGTCTATGATAAGACCACAGGAATAAACTATTCCGTGCGCACGTTAAAGATATTTTGTCTAGACGGGTTGAGTTAGGGCATATATGTATTCACGTTTGTTTGTCAAATAAGTGTGTTATAATCTTGTCCTGTCACTTCGTTTGTTTGACTGTGATAAGTGTTATTGTCTCATTACTATTTACTGTCATACATCTGTCTAAAGTTATAATTGTTACCTGTGCAATGAGCTGTTCCTCTTAATACTGGTGATTTGAAGAATGTTAATTTATCTCTGTTTCTTAAGGCTGTATATGATCCTTTGCTTTTTTTCTTAGGGTACCTTTACACGCCGCTACTGGCGGGTGGATACAACCAGCTACTTCACGAGCACGAGCACGCACAAACGGTTGCAAACGGTAATCGCACCACCTTTACACGCCGCAACAAGGTGCGCTACAGTAGGTTACATCTATCTCTAGATACACCGCCGGGTGTCTCAAGTTACCTTCTGCCGAGCACCTTACCTCATTTACACAGCGCTACAACAAGCTAATATGGGCGGACCTGGTGCAGCAGGGACAACACAGGCGTGCCACAATTGTGGATTACGAGACGTCCGTACGCTGATAGGACAAAGCACGAACATCATGATTGGGCAGGCATCGCAGGAGGCTGATTAATACATGACGCTCGAGCAATTGTGTAGTGTGACTGGTCAGCTCCTTAAATATGCCTCCCTATGCAGCGACTACCAATCGTCATGCAGGAGCTTCCTCCAATGATCGCTGATGGGGCGCGGTAACCCGGAGCCTGTGTCACGCCCCAGCTACATACCAGGTACATAGCCTGGTGTCCAGACATCCCTTCTGTTGCTTCTTTACACGCCGATACAGGTCGCTACAATCGGCTGTGTAGCCACCTGTTTCAGGGCAGTGCTCTGAAACAGGTGCCGCTACTGCCGGGTGGCTACAACCGTCTTCACACGCCGCTACCACGGGGTGCATTGGCGGTGCAAGCTACATTTGTCGCATGTAGCTGGTTGTAACCACCCGCCAGTAGCGGCGTGTAAAGGGACCCTTATGCTCTGAGTGAGAAATAGACAGTATTTCTCCTCCCTTCCTCCCTCTTCTGTGTGTGAGCATATTAACAGCTGATAAGCTGCAGCCTGCACACACAGCGGAGAAAGCAGCCTTTTAGTCCGCAGCGTCACCACCCCTCCCTTTTCTTATGTCTCCAAGCGATTCGAGTCAAGCGTATCTCACTGCGTTTGCAGTTATATGTGTTTTCTGATCCACTATTAGATTTTTACCAATATTGTTGATTCTTGCCTGATTCTCTGGGTTGGGATATTGCTACCATCGTGAAGGCATATGCATGTGGACAAAAGAAGTGTGAAAGATATGAGACTCCTTGAGTGAATTGACTGAACTGTATGACCGTATGCATGTAATAAGGATTTGAACATGAAAATCCTGACTGTGTCAAGGAGTCCACTAGAATAGTTGTGATACCTCGTCACATGCGCCAGATTTAAAACCAGGTACATTTAAAAGTGACAAACACATAGCCTCATTTGTAATGAATGTATAAGCCGAAACCGAGTATTTGTGTTAGCCTTGCGAAGCTAAGCAGAAGGACTCTGAAGACACGTAGTCGAGCTTGTCCTGTCCGTGTTCTTCTGGTGACCTATGGTCAGGGGCGTATCCAGGGGGGTGCAGCCGGACCTTTTGCACCGGGCGCCACTTTAGCGGGTGGCGCCGGCGGCTCTTCCGCTTCCGCGCCAGTCGGGGGCCCTGGGAGACTTGGTGCGGGGTGACCGTAGGAGACCCCGGAAACTGCATCACTGGCGGCGGCGCCGCCAGTGTGTGATCGGAGGACGGAGGAGAGACGGCCTGGACGGGACGGGAGACAGCAGGGGTGAGTGACCAAGGAGCCGGGGGAGGAGGAGGGGGGGCAGCAGGGGTGACTGACCGAGGAAAGCCCCCCCGGTCCTCAATCAAGGCTGCAGGGGCGGCGATCCCCCCCCCCCCGGACCTCAATCCTACCTTGGGGGGGGCGCCAAAATGATTCTGTGCCCCGGGCGCCATCACACCTAGTTACACCACTGCCTATGGTTTTGCATCAAGCTAACTAATATTTGGGGAAGTTGGCAGTGTAACGTCTGTGTTGCAAGTTCCAAGGACTGTGTGTGGACTGTGAATTGTGCTTTTTATGGTGAGTGATTACCAGCCCAAGTATTTCCAAGAACCACTAGGGAATAAAAATAAGATTTGTAAAAACCAGTACATAACCGGTGGGCACTCTCGTATGTGATTGTCTATGACTTATATGCTATTCTCTTTTAACCCATCTTCCCACAGGCTTGAAGACCAACGTCCTGTATTTATGTCAGAGTCCACACGGACAGATCTTTCACACCAAGTACATACGTGTTGGATACAGTGCTCTTAATTAAATATTTGTATATATCTATATACATATCCATATATGTATATATTTATATAAATGGGGGAAAACAGTACTGATAATTGTCAACAACTATTGAGATACGTTAATCTACATTGTGCCGAAGGCACTGCTCTTGTTTTTCTGGGAATTGTGATATTTGCATTGTTAGGATTGCTTGAAATATAGTGAAAGGGCGACCTCCGAAAAATATCTTGTAGGTGTTGTGCCCGAGTGTAAAGTTGGATTGATGTTAGCTATATATCCCCTGAGGATTGGAGAATTGTTGACATTGTTGACAAAGGGTTATAATTAACTATACACTGGGTTTGGACCTATGTCAGAAAGATATCCAGAGCTCAAAGTGCTCCGACTTAATGTTCATGGGATCCCCATTGTTCAGTGGATCCCTGGAACATTGTTAAATCATATAGAGGAATATGATCTCTGATATTCTTGTTCAAAGAATTTTATTAATTTTTTAAATGGGATAACAATACACAATCTTGTAGAAACAATAGTATTTCTTTTAGGATACAATATGTAAAAGCAAGACATTATAAAATACTTACCGTAATTGTTGACTGGATATTAGTCCTGAACAGAGTAGGATAAATATGAATAACTGAGATAACATATATGCAATTGATATGTAATTGCAACATATAAGAATAGTATAATAAAAGAAAAAAAATTATAATTTTGATGCAGAAAATAGAGTGAAAGAGAGGGGGATAGTGAGGGATATATACATCAGGAAAGGAGGGGATGTTCTAGTTCTCTATGCATTAAAGTTGCGTTAAGCCAGGAACATCAACAATAGACGGATGAGTTGAGTATTTGGAAGGAAAGTAACTATTCCAACACCGCCATTTATTCTCATATCTTCTATAAAATCTGTTTCTTATAGCGAACGAAAGTTCATAGGAGTTGTGAGTGGCAATTTTTTTCAAGTAAAACATTAAACAGTGGCAGCTGGGGGTCTCTCCATTTTGTTGCTATGAGATTTTTGGCAGCAAGTAAAATGTGAGTAATAAGGGGTCTGAGATCTTTTGGGATTGAGTTTTACCAAGTAAAAGAAGTACCAGTTCTGGAGTTAGTGTGATGTCACTATTTGTGATCTCGTTTATTAACATTTGGATTTCACCCCAGTAGGTTTTAAGTAATTCACAGTCCCAAAAAATATGTGATAAATTACCTTCTTTGAGACAATTCCGCCAACATAAGGGCGAGTTATCCTCTTTAATGTGATGTAGTCTAACAGGTATAGTACCATCTAAGAAGAATCTTGTAGTGCGATTCAATGAGTGAAGAGCAGGGGATGTCAGAGTGTAAATTTGCAAGTGTTTTGCTGAGACATTCTGTGGGGATAGGGGATTTCAATTCCCTTTCCCATGCTATTATATTAGTGGAATTGGTTAGTGCTGTGTCCGAATTCATTTCCTTGTAAATATTGTTCGTCTTCCAAAAGGTAAAGTTTTTTGGGTATTTAAACATTTGGGAAACATTTATGGGAAGAAAAAAGTTGATTTTATGCTTAGAAATAAGGTCATTGATTTTGTCCCATATTTTAACCTCTAGTTCCTTCAGGTTAAATGATGCACTCAGTTCGTTAAAGGGGATTAGTTTTTTTCCGTTGTTTATTATGTCCGATATGAATTTTATTCCGGCTATTTTCCAAGAATCTAATTTTAAGCCCGGGGAAAGAAATTCTAAAATTTCTATAGGAATCCAGTTGGGAGTAGTGGTTGAGTGTGTGTCAGAGTTTTTTCCTATAAGGCGTCTCCAAGATTGAATTGCTGCTTTGACTGTATGCTCTTTAGGGAGTCGCTTGGATAAGTCACATAAGAGAGCAACAGAAGAGTTATTCCATTTTTGGAGTATTTGGTTTCTTCCAAGATAAGCCAGCCGGGTTTAGTGTCTTGATTCCACCATATCTGACTAAGTTTAATTACAGAAGCACTATAGTAAGCCGACAGGTTGGGGATTGCTAGACCTCCATTTGTTTTACTTTTCTCAAGTGTTGTTCTCGCCACTCTGGTTTTTTTTTGTCCCCAGATGAAGTTCATTAATTGTGTTTGTAGTTTTTTAAACCATGACTGTTTAGGGGGAAGAGGAATGGAGCGAAAGACGTATAGTAATTTAGAAAAGTACAAACATTTTGTATGCTTCAACTTTACCGATCCAAGATACGTCGATTTTGGAAATATGTTGAAGGTCCTTTTGGATAACTTTGAAGATTTCAGAGAGGTTGATGTTTGCCATATTAGAAATTTGTTTAGTAATTTTTATGCCCAGGTAATCGATGTCTTCTCTGTCCCAGTTAAAGTTAAATTCAAGCTTAAGAGATTTTAGTAATTCTGAATCTAGGTTCATGTGGAGAACTTGGGTTTTATTGAGGTTGATCTTGTATTGCAATATTTTAGAAAACTCCTTGATTGTTGCTAGAAGATTGCGTGTCGAGTTGAGAGGGTCCGAAAGGGTAAGAATTATGTCGTCAGCAAAGAGACTGATTTTATATTCTTTGTCTTTTGTATGTATTCCTTTAATCAGTTGGTTCATACGGATCTTCTCGGCCAGCGGTTCAATGAAGAGGTCAAATAGGGATGGAGAGAGTGGACAGCCTTGTCTCGTACCGTTTGTTAGTGGGAATACCTCGGAAAGGACGTTATTAGTTAGGACTCTTGCTGTGGGGTAAGAGTAAAGTGCTTGAATTATGTTTAGTATACTGCCTCTAAAGCCAAATTTTTTTAGGGTTTCAAAAAGATAGTCCCAATGGACTCTGTCGAATGCTTTTTCAGCATCGACAGAGACCATAATTGTTGGGGTGGAGTTTTTTTCTGCAAATGACATTAAGTTTAGAATTCTACGAGTGGCATCTGATGAACCTCTATTCTGGATAAATCCCACCTGATCGCTATGTATTAGTTTCGGGATAATTTTTTGAATTCTTGTATTGATGGTTTTAGTAATAATTTTAAGATCCGAATTTAAGAGTGAGATGGGTCTATAGTTAGAGACGTTCTCTGTGTCTCCTTTGTTTTTAGGTATAACAGTTATGATGGCTTGTAGCATTTCTTTGTTAAAAAGTGCATTATTGGATGTAGTAAAATTTAGTAATTTAGTGATGTAAGGCAATAGAGTCTCGTGGAAGGCAGAGAAGTACTCATTCTGGAGTCCATCCGGACCGGGAGACTTGCATTTCTTGAGAGAACGGATTGTGTCTGAAACCTCTGATTCTGTGAATGGGGAATTTAAAAATTCAATGTCTTGTTTGGATAGAGACGGGAGTTCAACTGAATCGAGGAACGAAGAGATGTTGGGTAAAGTTGGGGTGGGCTCCGTAGGTGTGTCCTTGAGATTGTAGAGGGCTTTGTAGAATTCGGCAAACGTGTTTGAAATTGAGGCATTTTCTGAAGGATGTTGTGTTTGTTCCTAACTTGTGTGATGTTAGATTTAGATCTACGAATTTTTATCATCCTCGCAAAGAGTTTTGAGGGTTTGTTTGTACAACTATAGTAGTTGGATTTATTTATTCGCGAGAGCTTGTCGAAGTCAGAAATTAACAGAGATTTAAGTTCTATCCTTAAAGAGAGAATTTCCTTTAAAATTGATTCATTAGGGGAGTCTGCAACAGTGACCTCAAGTTCTTTGATTTTTTTGATTAATGTTTCTGTGTCTTTTATGAGGGATTTCTTGTGTTTCGAATTTAACTGGATGAGAAAGCCTCTAATTACTGCCTTATGGGCCATCCAAATAGCTGAAATGGGCGTCTCTTCCAAATCATTTTCTTTGAAGTAGAGTTTCAATGCATTTCTAATCTCAAGGTTGTATTGTGGGTGATTGAAGAGCGAAGAATTGGCCCTCCATATTCCCTGACTTTTAGGGGGGAACCCGCCCAAAGTTTCAAAAATTACTGGGGAATGATCTGACCATGTTCTAGGGAGGATTGTTACCGATTTAATACTATGAAGCGAGTTTATGTTGGTGAGAATTAAGTCAATACGGGCAAAGGATTTGTGGACATTAGAGTAAAAAGTGAACTCAACTGAGGAGGTATTGATACATCTAAAGACATCGTATAACTCTTCCCTATTGAGAAGGGGGTCAAGTTGGGTATTTATATTTCTGTGTTTATTAGATGAGTCCAAATTAATATTAGGAACAGCATTAAAGTCTCCGAAGATATATAGGGTACTTTTCTGAATTTCTTTCACAATTTTTAAGAGTTTTTTTAGGAACGATATCTGGCCATTGTTAGGGGCGTAGAGGTTTACTAGTGTATGGGTAACCTCATTTAACTTGCATACAAGGATAATGAATCTACCTTCTTCGTCCGTTGTGACCTCCAACTCTTCAAATTTGATTGAATCTTTTATAAGAATGGCTACACCTGATTTTTTCTTTTTATTGGACGAAAGATAAATGTGTGGAAACTTGACGTTGGTGAATCTAGGAGTATTCTCTGAAGAAAATCTAGTTTCCTGTATACCGGCAACATCTATGTGGTTTTTCTTCAGATCCTTCCAAACGAAGAATCTTTTTTGGGGAGAGTTGAGACCGTTCGCATTAATTGACATAAATTTGAGAGTCATGTTCTGGCTTTGAAGCTGGAGATGTTAGGAGAACAAGAAGAGTTGAGCTTTATTAGATGGTGTGGATTAAGAGGGGGGGATAGAGTAAACTAAAGTTCTTTAAACTAGTAAATTAAAGTTTAAATCTAAGTAAGGATTACATTTAACTTGTATTAACTGGTGAGTCAATAATGAGGAAGGGTTCAAGGGAACCGGTATTTATCTTCCTTTGGGCTAATGTTATGGCCTAAGGTGCCAAGTTTTGATCGATTAGTTGAAGTTAAAGTAGATAATCATCCCGTTCCATCAAGGTGAAGGTCTTTAAGAATCTTGAGACCAAGGTTGACGTCGTCTATGTTGAAGGATTTGTGGTTAAAGGAGAAAATTACACTTGGAGTAGGATGGCCCCATCTGTATGGTATCTGTCTGGTTCTCAGGGCCTCTGTGATTGGTTTAAGATTTCTCCGTCTAGTCATAGTTTCCTTTGATACGTCTGAAAAGACCTTTATCCTATCAAAGGGCGAAGGGAGGGTCCTATTTTTCCTCAAGAAGTCATTGATTTGATCTTTTGTCTGGAAAAAGGAATATTTGGCAATTACATCCCTGGGAACGTCATCTGCCAGGTGCGATGGTTTAGGAAGTCTGTGGGCCCTTTTAATCGAGTATTCAATTTCGGATTTCGATGGTAAAGTCTTTCTGGTTAGGTTTTTGACGTAGTCAATTAAATCGTTGTTTTTAACGTTCTCTGGTATGCCTTTTAACTTAAGGTTAGGTCTTCTGTCTCTGTCCTCTCTGTCAATAAGTTTATCTTTCAGAACCCTGATTTCTTCTTTCATCTTAGTTTGTTCAGTCTTAGTTGTTTTGTTTTCTAGTTTAAGGTCAGTTATCAGTTTTTCATTTTCTTCCACCCTTGAGACTATTGAGGTCATAGAAGATTTGACTTCATCGAATTGCTCCATCATTTCTTCCTTTAATGAATGATTAAAGGCAGTAAATAGTTTCAGAAAAAAGTCTTTGTCAAGAGGTTGTCCTACGTCAAAGTTGAGAAGTGGCTCTAGGTCGGATTGGTCTTTCTTGAGCTTGTCTTACTGGGCTTTTGAAGTGTGATTCTCGGTCTTGTTCTGGACGTAGTGCGGAAGGAGTGCTGGAGTTAGATTTGGAAGGAGTCCCCATCTCTTTCCTTTTTACACTTGCAGTGGGTGTAGCAAATGACGGCAGGTCTTCCATGGGTGAGCTCCAGTCTTCTAGGCTATGATCAGGGTTTGATTTATCCTTCCCTGATTTTACCTGAGAATTAGTCAAAATGGGGGTAGGAATTTTGCTTTTGGGTGAGTTTTTAAGGGGACTATTTATCGAGTCTGTAGTATTGGAGCTATTATTTGGCCTAGACTTAGAAGGCATATTGTCACCTAATGAGTTAAATCTAGATTTATTTATGTAAGAATCAAGGAGTTTAAATGGTAGTATAGGATCGATTGACCACTGTGGTTAAGTTTGAGCTAATAGTGGTTTATGGGTGGGTTATAGGAGAAATTAGGGGGACCTATAGGATAGTAGGAGATATAAAGAGAATTTTGTTTACGTACCGTAAATTCTTTTTTCTTTAGTCATCAATGGGAGACCCAGACAATGGGGTTTAGGGCTCTGCCCTCCGGAGGTCACACTAGGTACTACAAGTTTGTAGACACCGCCTCCTCCGCTTATAAACCCCTACCGCAGGGAACATCCTCAGTTTGGTCCATAAGCTGCGAGGAGAAATAAACCACACCCGAAACCTCGGGAAGAATGCCGTGCACAGACGGTTCAACAACCCGGCAAACACTGTCTCAACAGAGAACAGAACAAGTGCAAAATATGCAACGGAACAACTGGGTGGGTGCTGGGTCTCCCATTGATGACTAAAGAAAAAAGAATTTACGGTACGTAAACAAAATTCTCTTTTTTCTGGTCGTCATAATGGGAGACCCAGACAATGGGGATGTCCTAAAGCAATACCCCAGGGCGGGAAGAGTTCCTCAACAAGACGGATAACACATGGTTCCCTTTAAAGGTGGGCAACCGCCGCCTGGAGAACCCGCCTGCCCAAACTCGCATCCGCAGAGGCATGGGCATGCACCATATAGTGCTTAGAAAATGTGTGCAGGCTGGACCAAGTGGCCGCCTGACACACCTGTAGAGCAGACGCTCGATGTCGCAAAGCCCAGGAGGCACCGACAGCTCTGGTAGAGTGAGCCTTCAATCCCACCGGGAGAGGCAAACCAGAGGATCGGTAAGCCTCCTGAATGGGAGTTTTAATCCATCTGGCCAAGGTCGACTTTGAAGCCGCGGCCCCCTTACAGCGACCCGTCGTGAGAACAAATAAGGAATCCGAATTCCTAAAGGAAGCGGTCCTGGACACATAAATGCGTACAGCTCTCACGAGATCCAGAGTATGGAGGTCGCGTTCAATCTGATGAACGGGAGCGGGGCAAAATGAAGGGATAACAATCTCCTGGTTCAGGTGAAAAGTTGAAACCACCTTCGGCAAGAATTCTGGCCGTGGGCGCAACACCACCTTGTCTTGGTGAACCACCAGAAAGGGTGACTTGCACGAAAGTGCAGCCAATTCTGAGACCCTCCTCAGAGACGTAATTGCCACCAGAAAAACCACCTTCTGGGACAGACGCAAGAGAGAGACATCTCTCAGCGGCTCAAACGGCGGTTTCTGTAACGCCGCTAGGACTCTGTTAAGGTCCCAAGGGTCCAGAGGTCTCCTGTAGGGCGGAACCATCCGCGACACCCCTTGGAGAAATTGACGCACCTTCGGGAGGAGTGCCAATCGCCTGTCAAACAGCACCGAGAGTGCTGACACTTGACCTTTCAAAGAGCCAAGGGATAATCCCAACTCCAGACCCGACTGTAGGAAAGCCAACAACGTCGGGATGGACAAGGGCCACGGAGAACGTCCACCAGAGGCACACCAGGTAAAAAAGATTTTCCACGTTCTGTGGTATATCTTCCTGGAAACGGGCCTCCTAGCCCGATTCATAGTAGCAACCACTGTAGGGGAGAAACCCCTAGACGTCAGTAGCCAGGCCTCAAGAGCCACGCAGTCAACTTGAGGGCCCTGGAATTGCGGTGGAAGAATGGGCCTTGCGCGAGTAAGTCTGCGCGTTCTGGAAGAGCCCATCTGTGTCCGTCTGACAGTTGCCACAGGTCCGGATACCAGGACCTCCTGGGCCAATCTGGAGCCACTAGAATGGCCACCCTGCACTCCGACCTGATTTTCCACAGCACCTTGGGAATCAGAGCCAGAGGCGGGAACACATACGGCAGACGGAATCTGGACCAGGTCAAGATTAGGGCGTCCGCTCCCAGACACTGGGGGTCCCACGACCTCGCCATGTATTGCGGCACCTGATGATTCAGTCGTGAGGCCATCAGGTCCACGTCCGGAGTGCCCCATCTGCTGCAGACTTCTCTGAAGACGTCCGGATGAAGAGACCACTCTCCGGCGTCCATCCCCTGTCGGCTCAGATAGTCGGCCTCCCAGTTTTCGACCCCTGGGATGTGAACTGCGGAGATCAGGCAGTTGTTGTCCTCCGCCCAGGATAGGATGCGGTGAACTTCGGCCAGAGCCTCCGCACTCCTGGTTCCTCCTTGATGATTTATGTAGGCGACGGCCGTCGCATTGTCGGACTGAACCCGAATGGGTTGTCCTGAGAGGAATCTCTGAAAGGCCAGGAGTGCCAGGTATACCGCCTTGATCTCCAGCACGTTGATCTGCAACGCCGACTCCGACTGAGTCCACAGGCCTTGGGCCCTGTGGTGTAAGAACACCGCCCCCCAGCCCTTCAGACTGGCGTCGGTGGTCACCACTAACCAAGACGGTTTTATGAAGGACCGGCCCCGAGACAAGTGATGCGGCTGTAGCCACCACTGCAGGGAATCTCTGGTCGGTTGGGAAAGGGTCACCAGCCGATTCAGTGAGATCGTCCTCTTGTCCCATCTGCGGAGAATCTCCAGCTGGAGAGGACGGAGGCGAAATTGTGCAAAAGGCACCGCCTCTATTGCCGCCACCATGCGTCCCACCAGTTTCATCAACACCCGTAGGGATGATTGTGGTGACAGGAGGACTGCTTGCACTCCTGATTGGATCGCCATCTGTTTGGGTCGCGGCAGAGACACCAGGGCCGAGGCTGTGTTGAAGTCCATGCCCAAATATGTCAGAGACTGGGTCGGAACTAGCGTTGACTTCTGAATGTTGAGGAGCCAACCGAACTGTTCCAGAGACCGCATGGTCACATCCAGGCTCTCTTGACAGAGGTGTTCCGATGGCGCCCTGACCAGCAGGTCGTCCAAATAGGGGATGACGGCATATCCCTGCGCGTGCAGGAGAGCCATCATGGAAGCCATCACTTTTGTGAACACCCGCAGTGCCGAGGCCAACCCGAACGGCAGCGCCACAAATTGGAAGTGTTCTTCCCCCACTGCAAATCTCAACCAGCGCTGATGAGCCGGAGCAATGGGCACGTGAAGGTAAGCGTCTCGGATATCTATGGACGCCAGGAAGTCCCCCTGTGACACAGCTGCGATCACGGAACGCAGGGATTCCATACGGAACTTCCGAACCAACACGTGACGGTTGAACAACTTCAGGTCCAGAACAGGGCGGAAGGATCCGTCCTTCTTCGGGACGATAAAGAGGTTGGAGTAAAAACCCCTGAACCTCTCCCCTGAAGGCACCGGAACCACCACTCCGTCCCTGCGGAGACCCTCCAACACCAGGTAAAAAGCCTGAGCCTTTTCTGGAGATGGGACCGACCGATGGAATCGGTGTATAGGTTTTGACGTCAGCTCTATCCTGTAACCTCGCGAGATCACGTCTCGAACCCACTGATCTTGAACGTGAAGTAGCCACTTGTCCCGAAAGCGAGACAAGCGGCCCCCCACCTGTGGGGAGGCAGGAAGGCAGAGCGAGTCATGTAGAGGCGGGTTTGGGGGTGGCAGCCGCTGCCCCCGCCGGCTTCTTTGGACGACTCTTAGAGCGCCACTGAGAAGCGGGCTTGCCCCCTCGGTCCGTACGAGCGGACGATGCTGATGACTGCGAACTGGAGCGAAAGGACCACTGCTTTGGGTTCCTTTTCACAGTATACCGTGGCTTAGGCTTATTCTGCGGTATCTTAGACTCAGCAGAATCCTTTATCAGCTTGTCCAGTTCAGTGCCAAACAACCTGTCACCGGCAAACGGAAGATTCTGTAAAATCTTCTTAGATGTGGCATCTGAGTCCCAGAGACGCAGCCACAACAGTCTGCGAATCGCAATAGCATTGGCCGAAGCCACAGCTGAGCGAGTGGCAGTTTCCAGAGTCGCCGTTCTGGCGTAGTCCGCATAGGCTCTTGCCCTCTCGGTAAGTGCCATGACCTCTGGACTGGACCTTGCCAGGTCAGTGATACCATCCAAGCAGGTAGTAATTGCTTGTAAGGTCCAAACTGTGGCAAAATTAGGGGCAAATGAAGACCCCACAGCCTCATAGGAAGACTTGGCGAGTTGCTCGACCTGTCTATCAGTCGCATCCTTCAACGAGGAGCTATCAGAGGCAGAGAATAGAGAGCGTGCAGCTATCCTGGTCATGGAAGCGTCCACCTTTGGGGACTGCGACCACTCCTGAAGCACCTCCTGGGGGAAGGGGAAGCGATTGTCCTTAGGTTTTCGGACATAACGCCGCCCAGGGTGTAACCTGGGGGCTCTAATCACCCTTCCAAAGTTAGTATGGTCCATAAAGGAACCACTTGGTCTAGCCTCCGGCCGTAGCCATTGATAGACCTCCTTCGGGTGTACAGTCACCTCCTCAGGGGGAGTCACAAGACGTAAGGTCTCGTTGATAGAGGATACCAAATCCTCCACCCCGTCTGGTGGTTCAGACGCAGATACAGACCCGAAAGTCGAACCCCCATCATCTTCCTCTCCATCAGAGGAACGCTCCTCCTCAGAGAGAGCCTGGAGCTCGGGTGACTCCTCACGACGAGCTCGCTTAAGGGGTCTCGCAGCAGAAGAAGGAGACACCCGGGGGTAACTGGAAGGAGTAGCTGGGTTGTCCAGCCTCCTATTAAGTGCCTCCAGGGATTGCGACATGGAGGACAGCTGGGACAACAGAGATTCATTGATCTTATTCTGCGTTTCCCATGGCCCTGGGATCACTTGAACCTCAGGGTACCGCACCGGAGCTGCTGACTCAGCAGTGGCAGTCCGGGCCTCTGGGCGTCCGCAGTTATTGCAGGACCCCTCCACCAGTGTACCATTGCATGTAGCACAAGTAACTGTGGTCTCTGCCGCCCTAGCAGCACGCTTCCCAACTGAGGACATCGCCACAGTAGGGGTAAATAAGCCAATTTGCAGACAAAAAAACCGGGAATCCAGGTGGCTTACCGACCGCAGCAAAGCGGTAGGAGGAAGCGGTGTGTGTGTGACCTCCGCGATAGGTTCCGGTCTCCCCTGAAGTGCAGCCGCACGCTTCAGACAGCTCCCAGGCAGGAAGTGAGGGGTAAAGATGGCCGCCGACAGTGAAACTGTGGGCGGCGCCGAGAACACGCGGGAAACACACACACACGCCCCTCGGTGACGTCACCGCACGGGCAGCTTCCCATCCTCCAGGCAGCCTCAGCATGAAGGCGCCGGAGCCCGCAGCGCGGGAAATAGTGTGAAATACACCACACACAGACTGCATAGACAAAACACACATACGCAGTCTACAGCCTCAGCCCCTGTGACCCACAGGGCGGTCAGCCAGGGTGACCCCAGCACAGGGTACACCTCCAGATCCGCGGACCCGAGGGTAACGCGCGGTCTGAGTGTCAGGACACATAAAGTGACCGACACTACCCCCAGGCACACAGGAGACACAGAGTGCCTCAGTGCCGGTCCGGTCTGTAAGCACCATTTAGGGAGGCCTCGGACGGGGGTTCAGCACCAGTCCGGAGTGTAAGCACCATTTAGGGAGGCCTCGGACTGGGCTGGCTCCAGTCCGGTCTGTAAGCACCATTTAGGGAGGCCTCGGACGGAGCGGAGCTGTGCAAGGCTCCCATCTCCCACTCTCCAGAGCCCCCCCAGAGAGGGATGGAGAGGAGCGTGACAGCGTACCGGGAGAACACCAAGTGTCCAGGCTCTAGGCCCTCCGGTACCTCCACCAGCGTGTGCCACTAAGGGTGAGCGGGGAGGCTGTCACAGGTCCCGACTAGGACCATATTACCTTGTCTTCAGACGCCATCACGTAAGTTGTGAGAATGCAGTGAAGTGCAAGCAAAGCGTGATCCTCCGAGCACACTAAGTTTAAAACTGAGGATGTTCCCTGCGGTAGGGGTTTATAAGCGGAGGAGGCGGTGTCTACAAACTTGTAGTACCTAGTGTGACCTACGGAGGGCAGAGCCCTAAACCCCATTGTCTGGGTCTCCCATTATGACGACCAGAAAATAAGCAGATAACAACTTTACAAGCTAAAACCGTGTGTAGGTAGAGAAATTGTCACAGTGTAAATAAAGGTCAGTTTGAATTTACCACAAGTTAGAGTTTGGCTGAGAACTACAAACTGTATATAGGTAAGAGTAGAATTAAAATTATTAGAGAACACAAATACAGTATTTATCAGTCTCAACCCTCTAGGTGTCAGTAGAGGACACTTAATATCTTGTCTCAACTTAGATCTGTGTGATTACACAGCACTACTATTCCATTATAAGACACATGTAGGACAATAATATAGGTTTGAAATAATTACCAGAAGGTTAGATTATGAGCGACAACAGTTATTTGCATAAAATAAACAGTAGCATTAAAATTGACTTCCTTTCATATGAACAGACTTGTTAGAAGCTCAAATATAGAGTTTAATAGTCTAGCTATCAGCAGAGGACACTTAAATTGTTGTCCAGCTGAGATCCAGGAGCTTCAAGCAACACAGACAATACTGCAATGAGAGAGAGATAGGGCTAAGGCAGGTTAGAAGTGGCAAATAAATCAATCAATAGTATTTGAAAGCAGACAGGAGGTTGCTTGCTCAGACTATACACCCCACACACTTTAATCTCTCACTTATAGGGCGAGCGAGAGCCCTGAGTAGGTAATATGACACTAAGGTAACTAAGGGGTAAATGGTGGGTGTTATCTGTACTTAAACAGAGCAGTTCAGCAATAGAGCTGTCTCACCAAAATGTCTTGGGGGGGAGGAGTGAGCAGTGATGAACGCGTCCCTTTAGAGCTGCAGGAAATAGAAAGTCCAGGGTGGCTGCTTGCAGAGACAGATGAGCGGCTTCTTTCTTCTTATCTTTCTTCTTATCTTCTTTCTTCCTCTGGTCAGACGTCCCTCTGATCCGCGCTGCTAGCGTGCGTTGCTGGCATCTGCCAGATCCGCCCGATGAGTGCTGAGAGCTGCAGGCTGTATTTGAAGTAGTTGCACCAGCAGGTGGCACCCAAGCGAAACGGCTGGAACTGCTTCAGAAGTTTGGATTCCTCCGCAGCACCCTCGCTCCACACACCGAGGTAGTGACGAAGTAGTGCCCCGTTACTCTCGGTGGCGGCGTTTTCCTCAGCTTCGGTCCGGTCTCCCAATTGGCGTCCTAACCTCGGATGGCGGAGAGGGTGGTCCGGATCTGGGGCAGAAGGTGAGCAACACCTTCAATGTCTGAGCTCCCCAAAACAGCGGGGAAGGCAGGAAGAGACCGGGTGGTCACTCACAGGCAGACAGCTCCGGTAAGGAGGCGGCTCAGAGGAACAGACCCTGGGAAGCAGATCTGGGTCCGGGTCAGCAGATGTAGAGGGGCAGTCAGAAAGGCGCCAAATAAATGGCGGCTGGGTGTCAGGCAAACTCAGTCACAGGCCCGGTCGCGGGTCTCAGTTCTGTAGATAGTCGGCTCACCGGGAGAAGTTATGAGTCAGCCGGGATGGAGCCTGGAATAAGCTTGATCGATCTGGTCAGGAGTGGTTGGGGTAATTGGTCCTGAAAAGGACTACCGTATATACTCGCGTATAAGCCGACCCGTGTATAAGCCGACCCCCCTACTTTTGTCCTCAAAACCTGGAAAAAACCTATTGACTCGTGTATAAGCCGAGTCCCGAGTACAGAATACAGGACTCGGATTGTAAACTCGCTTAGAATTGCTCAGACTAGCTCAGAATCGCTCAGAAATGCTCAAAATCGCTAAGACTCGCTCTCAGAATCGCTATGACTCACTCAGAATCGCTCAGAAATGCTCAAAATCGCTAAGACTCGCTCTCAGAATCGCTAAGACTCGCTCTCAGAATCGCTAGACTAGCTCAGAATCGCTCAGAAATGCTCAAAATCGCTAAGACTCGCTCAGAATCGCTAGACTCGCTCGGAATCGCTAAGACCCGCTCGGAATAGCTCAGACTCGCTACTGACAGCAGGTATCTGAGTCCCTAATACAGTGACTCGCGTATAAGCCGAGGGGGGGACTTTTCAGCCCGATTTTTGGGCTGAAAAAACTCGGCTTATACGCGAGTATATACGGTAATTCCCCGTCGCTTGGTGTATGGCACCGGAGCTCTGTGGAAAGCTGCCTCCTACATAGAGCTGCAGGCCACGCCTCCGATCTCTGATATTCTAAAACATACCATTCAAGTGTCCTCTAAACAACGAACAACCAGAGGATCACACCCAGTCTGCTAAACTTTCTGTTCTCCTCAGTGGATTCCAACTATAACATTTGTATAAATTTTATTAAATGTAGAATATGTGAAAGGTGGAAATATTGTTAGTAAATTTGTTCAAGTATTTCTATCTAAAATAACATGAAATCTTAAACCATAAAGATATTTCTACTCCTAATTCTATTCCAGGTGAGCCACAGTCTGTACTTGGAACAGTATTACCTGTTGATTGGATACTAGTGGAGGTAATAAAGAAAAAAAAACATGGGTATATGCCAAAGTGTGAAGGACCATACAGGTATTATTAGCCACATCTACAGCAGTAAAGATAACAGACAGAACCTCATGGATACTGCCAGTGGCGAACCTTGAGCCGGTCGGGGCCCTGGTGCAGCTGAAGCAGCTGCACCACGGTAGGTCCGCCCTGGATACTGCCTCTCTGACTGCCCCAGTGACCAAAGCTTTTGTGTAGAGTGTTAATGGACAGAGCCAACGCCCGGGTGCTCTTACCTGTAGAATGCAAGACTTAAAGGCAGTTCTGCCCACCGGAGCTTCGCGTGGTGGCCATTTTATCACAATGAGATTACACCACAGTTAGCTCCACAACCAGTTTTTATATACATAGTTACGATTATGCAAGGGCAATACTACACACACCTTTACTCTGATATCTTTATTCTGATTTCCTCATGCGAAGGGGGGATGGAGACATTTATGACAGAATTTAAATGTTTTTTGGTTAAGCATCAAACAGTTATAGTTTATAGATATAGCGCCAACATATTCTGCAGCGCTGTATTATTTGTTGCCTAGCTATCAATATAATTAGTAGAGAATTGTAATAAGAATTTTGTTGAATAAGTACTTTCTGACTTTTGAAACTAATACAAATTCTTGAGTGTTTTATTTTAGAAGAAGCTGTATAGGTGAGAGATGATTCTGCATTGGACCCCAGTAGGATCCTCGCATGAGGTAATCAGAGCAATTAGTTCTGACTCCTGCACTTTGAGCGGCTCCAAGTGCAACTCTTACAACAACGGTAAGCATATTAAATGCAGAATTGGTAGATCAGTCACGCTGGGGTAGGCATGATGTTAGGATGTTATAACCACGCTGACAATACACTGAATGTGACTTCCTGGGGGTAGAGGGCAACTGGAAGTTAAAGGTAAACTAAAGTAACAGTAGGCAGCGGCGGGAGGTTACCCATCCCAGCCTCATTACGTCTGGCTGACCTGAGAACCCTCTCGGTATCAGACTGCCCGAACAGAACCAAGTAGATACCCAGGGGAAAATGGGAGTCGTGCTGTAGGACGGGAGAAGGACAAGCCATGACGTGTCTCGTCAACAAAAGTAAACAGGTCTCTGCTTGGCCCCACTTACCCCTCAACAGGTCACGAGTGTAATCAGATGAATACCTCCTGGATCGCTCCTGGTTTCAGGTAAGCTGTGTATACAATCCAGCATTATTCTTGCGCACAACACAACTAAGAAAGGTAAGAGTTTAAAGCAGCAGCCGCTCCACAAGCTTTAAGAATTTCAAACAAGGTGCGGAAAAGGAGAGGAAATGTATAAACATGTCCTAGTAGGTGTGTATCTCTCTCTCCTATACAAAATACCATAAGATGTCTGATATACATTGGTTACAATGTTCTGAAGTAGAGTAAGTAGATAAATGAGTAAACAATATAGTTTTTGCTTGTTTAACTAGATATTGATCATAATATGGTAAATAAATAATTGAACGTTTTTCAAGATATCCAGTTACCTCTTTTGACCTGTTTTTCAGGAAAACTGGAAGACCATTGATAAGTATAATTATATTGTCTAATATTATTATATCTGTTTGACTCTACCTTGTTATATTGCTTTTATTTGTTCTTTGACAAGGTTGCTATGACCTGCTTCTATTACAGACTATTGACTGTGTACCTGGTGACCCTTATATATATATGTAAGATCAGGGAAAGGTTAGGGATAGATAGGGTGAGTCGACGTGGAGCGGGGGCACCACAAGCGTTCAAAAGGGTGCCGACCTCCGCTGTGTAGGTAGGTTTCCAGCTTTAAGGACATCGTTAGGGAACTATTAGGAGTGGTCATGTCAACTATCAAACGTCTGTAAATTTCATGTCTTTGATCTTTTGTATCATCTTGGGTGACTATTTTGATATTTCAATCAATAGAACACTATTTTATTATATATTCTTCTCTTATGGATGATTGTTTTTATTGGCAGATAATTCAAGAACTGACATCATATCCATTTATATATTCTACTTACTGGTAGTGTGTATATGTAATATAAAATCATAAGATGCTCAAAGGGGGTAACTTGTACTCTTCAGGTTATATGTAAAATTTTGAGATTTGCTCTTTGTGTTGTAGTATTTTATTATGTCATTGATAGTCATGAAACTGATACACAATTCCCCAGGCTGCTTCTTATGTTTTGACACTCATAAAATGCTTGTCTAACTGCTATTTTTGAGGTTTCTCTTTCCTTCAATATGCAGGTACTGTGGACCACAGACTCTCCCCGCAGTTTGGGGATTGAGTGATAGGACTGTGCCTTATCCTTTAAATGTTCAAGAATGCAGGAATAAATGATTTTTTTTCTTCTGCATAGTTACAATGCTGTTTACAGGTTTAATGATTGCTATTTTGATCATCTATGGTTACTGTTGTATATTTTGTATCAGAGGATTAGTTCAAAGACTAATGAATACAGCCATAACCAGGACAATGTATCAAGAAGTAGACCCTACTAAAGACTTTAAGGATGACATCTACCTAAAAGGACACTTATTTGGTGTTGAAGAAGATGGGCATTCAGCCTAATGCCAAGAAGCAGATGAGTTCCCTATCCTTAATCTAAGACTGTGTCTACCTCTCTGACAATGACGGCGTTTGTAAAGCCAAAAGGAAGCAAGAACTGAAGAAAAGAGACTGGATAATGAATAACAGGAGGGAATGTCATAGAAATTGTATTCTATATCAATGTTTGATAGTTTAATACAATAGAATTCTCTATATAGTTTATATTCATTATGAAGGTATTATATTGCTTGCAGATGTAGTGGGGTAATCATCCACTGTGTCTGGTTCAAACATTCAAGGCCAAATGATATGAGTAGAATATTCTAGGTGTAGCAGTAGTGGACCTTGACCTCGGAGGGCCCTGGTGCAGCAGCAGCTGGTGAGGAGCGGGGTGGGGAGGGTGCCAATGAACGTCGGTGAGGAGCGGGGGGGGGGTTGTGCTAGAGAATATTGATGGAGAGCGTGGGGGGAGTGTGCTGTGGGTGATGCGGCTCCCACCTACTGAGACGAGCCGCACTTTAAAGTCCTGGGTGCCAGGGGTGGCAGAGGAGAGGAGGGGCGGGATCAGCCGGGGGAAGCAGGAAGCTTCCCTCAGTTACCCTCCTCTCCTCTCTCCTCTTACACAAGTTCATGGGGGTCGGCTGGGGGCCCCCCTGCAGGCTTAAGGGGCCCCCTAGCCAGTCGGGGGCCCTGGTGCAGCTGAACCAGCTGCACCACGGTAGGTCCGCCCCTGAGGTGTAGGGAGTGCTTCACTCCCTAGGCATATGAATGTACTCCTTTATACTTTTAATTAACTAGTTTCTCTTATAATGATGGAAAAATATCAAATGCTTGCACCTGCAAATACAACTTGTATATCGTCATTCCTTCAATTGTATAAAAGTAACTGTTGTATGTTAGTATCCAAACACTCTGCTATATACCTTCAGAAGTGATGTTTTGAGTTGTCTCCTCATATATGAGAAATAACCCTGGATGTTGATTCGATCTCAGCCGTCTCCGGTCATCTCATTTCATAAGGAAGATATTATTTAAATCTAACATGTACCACATTGAGCATGGAGAAAAGAAAGAAGACCAAAGAACTGTCTGAGGACTTGAGAAACCAAATTGTGAGGAAGCATAAGCAATCTCAAGGCTACAAGTCCATCTCCAAAGACCTGAATGTTCCTGTGTCTACCGTGCGCAGTGTCATCAAGAAGTTTAAAGCCCATGGCACTGTGGCTAACCTCCCTAGATGTGGACGGAAAAGAAAAATTGACGAGAGATTTCAATGCAAGACTGTGCCTTCAACGTTTTGGAAGAATGTTCTCTGGCCAGATGAGACAAAAGTAGAGCTTTATGGGCAAAGGCATCAACATAGAGTTTACAGGAGAAAAAAAGAGGCATTCAAAGAAAAGAACACGCTCCCTACAGTCAAACATGGCGAAGGTTCCCTCATGTTTTGGGGTTGCTTTGCTGCCTCTGGCACTGGACTGCTTGACCGTGTGCATGGCATTATGAAGTCTGAAGACTACCAAAAAATTTTGCAGCATAAGGTAGGGCCCAGTGTGAGAAAGCTGGGTCTCCCTCAGAGGTCATGGGTCTTCCAGCAAGAGAATGACCCAAAACACACTTCAAAAAGCACTAGAAAATGGTTTGAGAGAAAGCACTGGAGACTTCTAAGGTGGCCAGCAATGAGTCCAGACCTGAATCCCATAGAACACCTGTGGAGAGATCTAAAAATGGCAGTTTGGAGAAGGCACCCTTCAAATATCAGGGACCTGGAGCAGTTTGCCAAAGAGGAATGGTCTAAAATTCCAGCAGAGCATTGTAAGAAACTCATTGATGGTTACCGGAAGCGGTTGATCGCAGTTATTTTGGCTAAAGGTTGTGCAACCAAGTATTCGGCTGAGGGTGCCAATACTTTTGTCTGGCCCATTTTTGGAGTTTTGTGTGAAATGATCAATGTTTTGCTTTTTGCTTCATTCTCTTTTGTGTTTTTTCATTGAAGACAAATTAAATGAAGATAATAATACCAAAGAATTTGTGATTGCAATCATTTTCAGGAAGAAAACTGAGTATTATCTGACAGAATTGCAGGGGTGTCAATACTTTTGGCCACAACTGTACATGGGAAAAATCCTAAGTGTAAGTATGTCTTTATGGGGTGCTACTGACCAGTTGTAATGAGGTCTGAGCTGTCACTTAATAAGGATTGTGGAGTCATGGGACAATGTGGGGTGCCCATGTTGCCTATAGCACATGAAGCATAAAAGGCTCCTGTTTCCTACCATAGACATGTGCAGACAAGCAGAGGATGAAAAATCTCTGGAGCCTAGAAAAAAAGGCTTGTGAGGGTGAGCAGCACTCGTTATAAAGGTTGCTAAAGGACAAAAAGGCCCATGAACAGAGCTCCAGCCTCATGTAGCTTTTTTCTGGTGCATCTCACTTTAGTCCCTGCGAGGAATAAAGGCCACGTTACACACACAGATCTCTGGTTGCAGTGAAATCATGGACACATTGCTCCACTTTGTACACGGCCACAGAATGGAACTATGTGTCCATGATTTCACTGCAACCAGAGATCTGTGACCAATATCTGAAAAGATATCTGTGTGTGTAACGTGGGCATAAGGTTTCTGGGGAAGATTTCAAT
The DNA here is from genome assembly GCA_033576535.1 of Allobates femoralis. NCBI lineage: Eukaryota > Metazoa > Chordata > Amphibia > Anura > Aromobatidae > Allobates > Allobates femoralis. Next base: position 603,146,799 of record JARQOC010000004.1, read on the forward strand.
TTGGTGCATTTTTATGTCTTTTTTGTTGTCACAAAATGTAGTTAAAGTATAAAAAGGAGCATGTTTTATTTTCATGAACCGCAAAATTGATTAACCATCTGCAGCATTTAGAAGACTATGGGGAAAAAACATCATCCAATACCACGAGACAAAAAAAGAAAATTGACTTAAATAAATCAAATATAATAAATCTTGCCCATAGTTTTCTAAGATGTTTGTACATTGAAATTTAGGGGGAATCATATTGCTGAAGTCATTTATTCCCACCATAGATGACTACTCAGGCATAAATGACCCCCTGTTCACCGTGACAATACACAATGACTTATATTCCGGGATCCCCCATCCTCACTGTCTGCGGCATCTCACCATTGTAACCACAACCTAGCCTGTATAGAGGATACTTCTAATGTAGAACATATGCATAGTCCATATGAGGACAACCTAGAAAATCTACTACATTGTGCCTATGGGGGATGTGCTGTCAATTTACACATGATGGAGAGAGTACACACACACACAAGAAAAACAACAGCACTAATGATCAATATATACCATTTATTAACAGCTATTTTATCTATAGTTATACAATCATTTGTCTGTATTAATTACCGTAGTAATTTTTATTTATTGCAGTAAAAATGTTTTCAGTTTTTGCCATTTGGAAACCATTCACAAGAAGCTGTTGTCAGATCCTAATATTCTTATGTTGGGCATAAAAATATACCATAAACCCCATTGGGATCACCAACAAATAAACTTTGAATTGTAATTAAAAGGGTTATTGCAACTGAGAAAGTTATCACCTTGTGAAGAATGAAGCCGCCAGCGATCAGTAAGTTATCACCGGTCCTGTGAATGGCTGACAATTTAGTAAGTTGGGACAACCACATTAATGTCACCATTTTATTGTTAAGGTTCTCGATTTTGTGCTAAATAATTTCATCCTATAACTGTAAGACAATTTACAGTAATTCTGGCCACCACTAGGGGGAGCTAAATGCTAGCCTCTCATACAGCCAGATCAAATCTCACAGTATCATCTAATCATAGAATGGAAGACTTGGAAGGGACCTCTTGGGTCATCATACTTTGCACTGACGAGAGGCAATCATCCCGAAACACCGTGTCTGCAAATTGAGGTTCTGATTTGGCATAAATCATAATAAGTCATAGGAAAAGGCTCAGTAAAGGGTCAATTTTGACTTGTAGGATGGCTACTTCTAATAGGTGGCGCTAGAGTTTGTCTATTTCCTCCCTGAAGAGGCAATTTCTATAGATTTATTCAGCATTTTTTGAACTTAGAGGGTTTTTCTATCTATAAAAAAGTAGCTCCTAAACATTTCCCAGCATGTAAAATACCAAAGCTCCCCCTGTTCAGCACCAGCCCTCCACTGCCGCTCTGGTTTGAGTGTTTCTGTTGCAGCGATGACACCACGACTGTAAGGATGGTTTCACAATGCAGTTTTTTCACTGATCAGTGTCCATCAGAGTTTGTGTGCCAAAACCAGGAGTGTCTCCCAAACCCAGAACAGGTGTCAATATTTCAATTATACTTTTTCTCTGCAAGTTCCTCTCTTGGTTTTGGCACACAAATCGGATGGAACCTGATCATTGAAAAAACTGCAGTGTGAAGCCAGGCTAAGGCTGCCTTCACACTGCGGTCAGGTCCGGTCTGGGGCTGTCAGGGGTGACTGCCCCGGACCGGATTTTAGCCCCATAGCATCCTATGGGGCTGGATGGAGCCGGACGGCAGCTCTCTGCCATCCGGCTGCCATCTCGCCGGAAGAATCCGGGAGAAGTGAGATTTTTCTCCTGATACAAAACCGTTGCTTGCAACATTTTTGTGTCCGGGGAGAACAATCTGCCAATAATTGGTGTCTCCCGGATTCCCCTGGATCCTCCCGGATTCCCCCGGGGCAATCCGGCACTCCCTTAACAAGGGAGCCTAGGGGGCTGGATTTCCCCAATCAATGAGGATCTGAGAACCGGACACCTGCGGCTGCACGCCGCTGTTATTTCAGGACTGCGGCTAGCTCCCCGCGAGCCGCGGTCCTGAATCATCAGCAGCGTCAGCTGCGTGCGGCTGCACACTGAACCGGAGGGCATATTAGCCCTCCGGTTCTGTGTGCTGATCCGGTCCGGGGCTGTCAGGTTCATCCCTGACAGCCCCGGACCTGACCGCAGTGTGAAGGCACCCTAACACACATTGCTGCAGCCTAAAGTTGGACCAGGGGAGGGTGAGTACTATCTAACTGTGATTTTACATACATTTAGACATTGCTTTTCTAAAAGTGGAAAATCCCTTTAAATAAGAGCTGTATAAGTATATATGGGCAGCACAGTGACTCAGTGGTTAGCACTGCAGCCTTGCAGTGCTGGGGTCCTGGGTTCAATTCCCACCAAGGTCAACATCTGCAACGAGTTTGTATGTTCTCCCTGTGTTTGCATAGGTGTCCTCCGGGCACTCCGGTTTCCTCCTACATTGTAAAGACATACTGATAGGATGTTTAGATTGTGAGCCTCAATGGGGACGGCATTACTGATGTATGTAAAGTGCTATGGAATTAATAGCGCTATTTAAATGAATAATGAATGAATGAATAAATATTATATTCTATCCTGTGAGCTCTCCTTTGTAATGGCTGAAAGTAGCTGCTGTTCCAGTCATCTGGCAATCAGGGTACAGGCCGGAGCCCGGCAGCTGTGACTCCGGCCTCCTAGGACTTGGGTATGCTACTGGGTATTTAAATTGTCACTTCAGTGAGGAAGTGGACAAACTGTAGCGCCACCTTTACTGGGTATTTAGACATTTAGAAAATGCCACATTCACGTGATCAATCTGCTAATTACATACAATAACAATAATAGGATCTGTCACCAGCAATTCACATCATCACAACAGCACATAAATCCAGGGTCAGGGACAAGACAACAATCATTGTCTAAATGAAAGTGGAAGCAGCGATCAGCCGATCATCGGAGGAGATCTCCCCTAGGAGAAATAACTAATCTGTATTTTATACTACTTAAAATCAGATACAGCGACATATTGGCGACATTTATCAAGAGAAATACATAAGTTGAGCACAAAAAATGGTTTCCATGACCTGCAACATATTTATTGGGTTTTAGACACTTTCTGTTCTTTGACAATGAGGTGAAAAGGGGAATATTCGACATAAAGGAAAGGTGCATGTGTTAGTGTGCGACTATAAGTAGGATTATGGGGTGTATTATAATAATTGGAGGACTATGGGGGCTACCTTAAGAATGGGGGATTATGGGATGCATTATAATACATAGAGGACTATGGGGGTACATTGTAATATATGGAGGAATATGGGGATGCATTATAATAATTGGACAACGACTATGTTGGCAGGAGGAGGTGGACCATATAAACCAGAACCCGGGACATGTATACCAGGATAAGGGCTATATTCCAGGAGGAGGACCATATATAGCAGGATAAGGGACATTAATACATAACGAAGAGGGAGAGGGGTCAATTTGTGAGTCTTTATAAGATTTAGAATGTTACACGGGGCCCATACAACTGACCAACGCGTGGGGGGGGGGGGTCAGGTCTAAATTTTGCACCGGGGCCGATCAGACTCTAGTTAAGCCACTGTAAATCACCCCTCTTTTTCTCAATTAAAAATAACGTGTAAATTAAAAAAAAAAATACATATTTGGTATTGCGGTTTCCGATAAAAAGTCCAAAATATAAAAGTAACCAAATCTGTAGAGGCTGTAAAGAGTTAAAACATTGAAACACTAGAATTCCGGAATTTCATTAAAAGAAAGGAAAAAATAGGGATTAAAGTGTCCTGTCTACCCAAAAATCGAATAAATAAAAACACCAGATCCCAATCCAAAAAAAACAACAATCCTTTACAAGCGCCATTGCCTGAAAAATAAAACCAGTTCTAGGTCTCGGAGTTTGGCAGCAAAAATCAATTATTTGATGTTACTTATACTGAATTAGACGCTATTATTAAATATGATCCAAAATCATTTTTACTTTTGATAGTAAATTTTTGTGTTATTTTCCGTACATGATGACGGGGGCGGCCATATTGTCTGAGCTGCTGCTCTTCTCTATGAATAGCGAACACAGATGTCTCCAGAGCAGACACATGGATGTAGAGAGGACTTGTGGGCCTGATCTGTGACCTGTGCAGAGATCACTGTGCGGGGAGGAGGGAGCTGCACTGTACATCAGTGATTGTTAATGGTGGATCCGGCGTCATATTCCTCCAGCTTTATACCAGAGGAGTTAGGATGTATTTCATTTTCATCCTTCCTGTGTTGATAATGAGACTGCTGAGAAGTGATCTCTGCGGAAATCCATCATAAAGATCAGAGGCCTCAGGAAACTGCAATATTTCAGGAGCCTCAGGCGGGAAATATATTTTATGTCATAGAAATTCAGAAAATGTTTTACAATGAAAGCTTAAAAAAAGGCAATTTTCTGATGGTACTTTTCCTTTAAGTTCTAATCTTCACCCAGTTATCTGAATAATTAACACCCATCTTTACCTCAAACACACATAATACAGCATGAAGGGGCTCGGAGAAGGCTGCAGTGAAGGTGTGTAAGTGTCTGATGGGGTCACACAGCTCATAAAAGGACAGCTGCCCGGCCTCATAATCCAGACAGATCCTGACTCTATCACTGGAGATCTTGTCAGGTAACTGGATCTCTTTACTGTCATGTATCACTGAATACTGGTTATACAATCTCTTCAAACTCCAGGACTTGTTATTATATCCAACATATGACTGCTGCCCCCTCCTGTCTATACTGGGATAACACATCCCCACCCTCCATCCTCCTGGTCTACTACTGCTCTCCACATCCCAGTAATGTCGTCCTGAGGTAAATCCCCTCCTGCTCATCACCTGATAACCCTGGAATCTCTCTGCTGTTTCTGGACGATTCTGCTTCTCTGGTGTCCAGGTTGCAGTTTTCAGGTCGTCTGATATAAGGAGATTATTAGCAGCTGTGTTTACATCCAGTTTTATGTCTACAGGACCCTCCACATAGATCCCGATCCTTATATCTGTTATTACCTCACATAATGTGTGTAATGTGTGTGAGATCACAGCCACATCCAGGTCATCTCCATCATGGAGCTGTCTATCATGTCCTCTTGTGTCCTCATCACCTCCCTCCTCCTCAGGATCACACAAGTCACCGGTGTCTGGATCCTGTAAGACAGTCAGTGGATCAGTCATGTTACACAGCTCCTCAATGTGCCTCATCCTCCTGGACAGCTCGTCCTTCTTTATCTCCAGCTGATGGATCAGAGCAGACAGTGACAGTGACTCTTCCTTCTCCTGCCTGGAGATCTCACTCAGGACCTTCTTCTCCAGGTCGTCCACCCGTCTCCTGATGTCTGTACACAGGGCAGTGACTCTCTCCGCTTCTCCAGATGCTTTTTCTTGAGCTTTTCTCCTTCGCTCCTCCAGACTCCGGACTCTTTCCTCAGTCTTCTCTCTCTTTGTGGTCAGTGTCTGGAGAACATTTCTCAGTTTCTCCTTCTTCTTCTCAGAGGCCTCATCCAGCATCTCCACCCGGTGTCCCCAATGTTCTCCGGCCAAACTGCAGGACACACAGATACAAGCCTCGTCCTCAGTGCAGTAATATTCCAGGATCTTCTTATGGACAGAACATTTCCTTTTCCCCAGAGAAGTGCTGGGATCAGATAAGACGTGTTCTGCTGATTTGCTGTGAGATCTCAGGTGTTTATCACACAGAGAAGCCTCACAGTGTAGACAGGATCTAACAGCAGGTACAGGAGAGTCCACACAGTAAGTGCAGCAGATCCCGGTGATCTCCTCTTGTTCTGGTAGGAAATATTCTGCGACATTATGGAGATTTATGTTCCTCATCAGTGTCGGCCGCTCCTGAAACTCTTCTCTGCATTCAGGACAGGAATAAACTCCAGACTGGTCCTGTGTATCCAGCATACGATCAATACAGACCCGGAGAGAGTTGTGTCCACATCTCAGCATTACAGGATCCTTAAATATAGATAAACAGATGGAGCAGAGCAGCTCGTCTCTCAGAATAGCAGACGCCATGACTGACGGAAGAACGAAGAAACGAAACTGAATGTGTCTAAAGTCAAAGTTTTAGTTACACCCATTCACTTAACCCATTAACAATGCAGCAAGCTTTGTTCATCTCTGCATTCTAAAAGCCATGACTTTCTTTTTTCCTCAATAAATCTAAATAAGCTATTTCTTCATATTTATGGAGTTTATTTTATACACACGTGGTCAAAATTGTTGGTACCCCTCGTTTAATGAACAAAAAACCCACAATGGTCACAAAAAATAAGTGGAATCTGACAAAAGTAATAATAATAAAAATCTATGAAAATGAACAAATGAAAGTCAGACATTGCTTTTCAACTCTGCTTCCACAGAATTTAATAAAAAATTAAACTCATGAAATCGGCCTGGAAAGAAATGATGGTCCCTTAACTTCATATTTTGTTGCACAACCTTTTGAGGCAATCACACGATTCCTGTAACTATCAATGAGACTTCTGCACCTTTTAACAGATATTTTAGCCCACTCCTCAAGAGCAAACTGCTCCAGTTGTCTCGTGTTCGAAGGTTGCGTTTTCCAGACAGCATGTTTCAGCTCCTTCCAAAGATGCTCAACAGGAATTAGGTCAGGGCTCATATAGAAGCCACTTCAGAATAGTTCAATGCTTTCCTCTTAGCCATTCTTGGGTGTTTTTAGCTGTGTGTTTTGGGTCATTATCCTGTTGCAAGACTCATGAACTGCGATGGAGACCAAGCTTTTTGACACGGAGCAGCACATTTCTCTCTAAAATCCCTTGATAGTATTGAAATTTAATTGTACCCTGCACAGATTCAAGACACCTTGTGCCAGATGCAGCAAAGCAGCCCCAGAACATAACATAACCTCCTTCATGTTTAACAGTAGGGAATGTGTTCTTTTCTTGATATGCTTCATTTTTTTGTTAATGTAGAGCTGATGTGCCTTGCCAAAAAGTTCAATTTTTGTCTCATCTGTTCACAGGACATTCTTCCAGAAGCTTTGTGGCTTGTCAACATGTAGTTTGTCAAATTCCAGTCAGGCTTTTTTATGATTTTTTTCAACAATGGTGTCCTCCTTGGTCATCTCCCATGAAGTCCACTTTGGCTCTAACAACGACAGATAGTGCGATCTGATACTGATGTTCCTTGAGCTTGAAGTTCATCTTTAATCTCTTTAGAAGTTTTCCTGGGCTCTTTTGTTACCATTCGTATTATCCGTCTTTTTGATTTGTTATCAATTTCCCTCCTGCGGCCACATCCAGGGAGGTTGGCTACAGTCCCATGGATCTTAAATTTCTGAATATGTGAAACTGTAGTCACCGGAACATCAAGCTGCTTAGAGATGGTTTCATAACCTTTAATAAGCTTGTCTATAATTTTCTTTCTAATCTCCTGAGACAACTCTTTCCTTCGCTTCCTCTGGTCCATGTTGAGTGTGGTACACACCACGTCACCAAAGCACAGTGAGTATCTGTAGCCCTATATACAGCACAGTGAGTATCTGTAGCCCTATATACAGCACAGTGAGTATCTGTAGCCCTATATACAGCACAGTGAGTATCTGTAGCCCTATATACAGGCCACTGACTGATTACAAGATTCTAGAAACCTGTGATGTTAATTAGTGGACACATCTTGATTTAACATCTCCCTTTGTCACATTATTTTCAGGGGTAACATCATTTCTATCTAGGCCTATTTTATGAGGGTTTTTTTCTTTAAACTCTGTGGCATCAGGTTTGAAAAGCAATGTCTGACTTTCATTAGTTAATTTTAATAGATTTTTTATTATTACTTTTGTCAGATTCAAGTTATTTCTGTGACCATTGTGGGTCTTTCTTTCATTAAACTAGGGGTACCAACAATTATGACCATGTGTGTACATCCACCATTTTCGGGGCTAATGTATTAAATAACTTTTATCAATTTTTCAAAGTGAAATAGAAGAAAAACTGCAATTTGTTTTTGATGCTTTCACTTTGAGATAAAAATAAATCACATGATAAAATTCTTATGCAAAGCAGTTAAAATTCCAGTAATATTAAGTTTATACACGGTCTGCCTTACTTCTTTTACAAATAAAACTAAACTTTTTGGGTGCTCACATTACAAATCTTATAACATTTGTATTTTTTCATTGACAAAACTTCATTGGGGCTTGATGTTTGCAGGAGGACTTGGAGTTTTAATTGTTAACATTTTGGTGTACATTTCTTCATATTGACTAAAGGCCGAATTCCACAAACGACATTTTGGTCAATGGAAAGCTCAAATATTTTTCCAGAAGATGAAAAATGCTCATGTTTCCCATTGACTTCCATTATACTCGATACACGAGTCGAGCCCATGAAGGCATCTGAACCTGCTCGTTTTGAGTACCAAAAACCCAAGCATGGCAGTGATCGCTCATCACTATTTCTTACCAGTGGTTCTTTGGAGTGTGGAAGTGTTGCACCCCAGGGCTATGGAGCACTTGGAACTGGGCTTTAGCGCTTTCGGGGGGAGTCACAGGGGTCGGGACCCGACTCCGTTACCATGAGGTTAGCCTATGAAAAGTTCTTTTTGGGGGATAGGATTAAGGGGATAGGGGTTACGATGCCACCCATGGTATCCGGCCATTGGGGACGGTGCTGCTATGCGGGGCCTCCTGGGATGGTGGATAGGTAGCTATGGGGATATCGCTTCCCACAGGTGGAGCGGTTCTCCAGGGCAACTGGTAAAGTCTATGGCAGTGGTAGGCCGTTGGGGTGCAGAACTGAGGGTGATGAATAACCAACAGACAAAAGGGAGTTGTTTCCTTTATCTTTACTGAGCAGTAGGCAGAGTCCCAGGTACAGTCCACAGTTGTTGGTAGGAATCCGGCTGGCCTGGAAGCAAGTTGGGGATCTCCTCACCCTGTGAAGTCTCAGGCCTCCTTGCTGCGCTCAACTGTGCTGGTCCTGGCTGCCTATGGCTAAGCTACGCCCCTCCACTCCTGCTGGTACATCTTGCACTGGTATGACAGGCTGCTCGAGCCCTTTCCAGGTCTCACTTCTCTGTCCTCTGTCCCTGAGCTCTTCCACGCTGCTGTGCTTCCAAGTGCTTTGGTGGCCGGGAGACTTGGAATCTCCCGTCCTCCAGTTCTGGGAGGATGAGACACAGGTATAGGCATGTCACACCCTGCTCAAATCATGTAAAACACAGCAAGGGCACCCCAACAAGAGTCCTCACTCTTCCCAAAGGGTCACACAATAGCAAAATGGCAACAATTGTCCGAGACCAAAAATTGCTGAATGGTCCAGCCTGCATGCATAGCACAGGGTCTGGAACAGGACCTGGCCTAGCATTTCAAGGTTAAACATTGCTCAGCAACTATAAGTTTTGTGGAGTATTACAGGAAAAACTAGTCAGGTAGGTCAGTGACCTGTTTAGGTCTAGTAGGCCGGATAGCCACAGACAAGTGGGACAAGTATACGTTTCGTGTAGTATTACAGGAAATAATAGAAAGGTAGGTTAGAGACGTGTTTGGGCCTAGTAGGCCACACAAACTCAAAGCTCATGCAAGCGCTACCATCAATGATATGCCCCACCACACACAGGTGGAACCACCAGTTTCGTGAAGTATTACAGGAAATAATAGAGAGGTAGGTCAGAGACGTGTTTGGGCCTAGTAGGCCACACAAACTCAAAGCTCATGCAAGCGTTCCCATTAATGATATGCACCACCACACACTGGTGGGACCACCATTAGTTTTGTGGAACACAACAGGAAATAATGAAGAGGTAGGTCAGAGACCTGTTTGGGCCTAGAAGGCCACACAAACTTAAAGCTCATGCAAGCGTTGCCATAAATGATATGCCCCGCTACACACAGGTGGGACCACTATCTGTTTTGTGGAGTATTACAGGAAGAACTAGTGAGGTACAGGCTAAAGTTCTGATCTTGTAACCTTAACTGTACATGTACCTTTCTCCCTTCCTGGTCTTGTGAGGCAGATATTAAGCTGTGGGCTAAATGCTTATTTACTAGTATCATGACTCCCGCTTTTTTATTTTGGGCACCTGATCCCCATATCGATCCCACCCATAATTTTTGCAAATAATGAAATTCATGTGACTGCAGATGAGTCTCTTGCAACATGGCTATGTCTGCTTTCAGTTTTTTCAGGTGTCTGAGGATCATGAACCTTTTGTTGGGCGACCTAAGGCCCTTTACATTCCATGTTATCAAGCGAATCATGGCTCATAATCTTAAAGGTTATATAGGTCCACCTTGCGTTATTTCCCTTGTTGGCTTAGGGATTAGGCTTTGGTATGTCTTGTTCTTTTTACAATGAGGGCATAGTCTTTCAATTTGTTTGTTATCTTGGAGGCAACTAGAATATAAAACTTTAGAACCACGTACAATACATATAAAAACATAGAGATACCCCAAATTCAAATGGGAACAAAGGCATTCCCATGGTATCCATGAAAAGTTGACGACTTCCTTTTTTCTGCTCATGACTATGGCTAATTTGAACCGCGCCATCTGTTCTCTATTATATAAATTCAACATTTTACATCACTCAGTATTAAACCAACCCTCTCAAATGATTTCTAAGATGTTTAAACAATCAAAGATCTATAGACACACTGAAAAGATAAAACATCAGTCCTGTTTCGAATGCCCATTTCTTTAGGGTAAATAACTTTAGTATTACTCCCACCCCCCCATATCTCCTGAAACATTGCTTCAGTCAGAAGATACCAACATATTATGATAAAGCATTCCAATATCTCCCATTTCCCGGCCAAGTATATCCGCCCTGGTGAAGTAGAGTATCCACGGCTAGTTAGGAAAGAGAGAAAAAAAAAAAAAGGAGAAGGGGGGGGGGGGGGGGCGGAATGGAGGGGCAAAGGGGGAAAGGGGGCAGATTTCCGAGGAGGGAGGGGACGAGCGAGAGGGGGGGAAAAAAAACAGCGGGGGGAAAGGCAGCAGAGGGGAGCAGGGCAGTCTGTGAGGGGAGTGTCAGTCCCCATCCCCCTCCACCTGCTCCATGTTCATTCCGTGAAAGAGATCCATCCCAGTCTCAACGATTATGCCGGTTCTTATTTCGAATATTCAATATTCAATCCATCCTCATTAGGACTCTCACGCCCTAGTGTTGTTCATCTTCTTTGGGCCCCTTGGAGTAGATGATCTCTGTTCTTTGGCCTCCAGTTTGTCTCCCTTCGGCGATTGTCTTTTGTAGGTCACTTGTGTCCAGTTGTTTCTGGATTCTTTATCTCCATCTCCTTCTCCACCATCCAGGCCATGTTTCTCTCTCACCTCTTCGTCCTGATTGTGCGCCAATGCCTGTCTGTCCTCCGTAGGAGCGTTGTTGTTTCGGGTGCTTGTAATTACACTTTTCAAGAAGGACATTGCAGATTTATTGTTATTAAAGGCCATCATGTCCCCATTAGGAGCTCGGAATCTCAATGTAGCAGGAAAAGCCATCTGGAACCTGATATTTTTGTCTTATAGAGAAGGGTGCAAGCCTCATTGAACGACTTTCGCTTATGTGTCACTTCCGCTGAAAAATCTCCATATAATCGCACTTTATGTCCTTTGATTATTAGCGGTACACGACTTGTTTTATACTCTCTGAGTAGTAATTCTCTCTCTTTAAAGTCCAAAAACTTGGCTATAACTTGGCGGGGACCAGCATGAGGGTTCTTTGGGGGACCCACCCTGTGCACCCTTTCAACTTTACATTTAAACTGGATACCCAGGGCTTCTGGTAAATCAATTTCCCAGATGTCATCTAGTAGGTTATTTGTGACTCGGGGAGCCCCACCATCCTCAGGTTGTTACGCCTCGAGCGATTTTTTAAATCATCTATTTTGTCTTCCGTATAGGCTGAGTATTTTTGCAGGGATGCCACATGTCTCTCAAGGCTGGTGATTCTGTCCTCTGCCTCAGCTAATCTTCGTTCGGCTTCCAGTAACCTTTCACCATGTTGCTCTGTGACCTGTTTCTCATCTATGATTGCATCTGAAATTGCTTCTGAAATTACTTCCCTTAGAGCTGTTTTTAGGTCTGCTGTGGTATATGGGGCCACTTCCTTGGCCAGCTCCTTCACATCTATCCCAGTATGCCTCCCTTGGGACAGTATTGCATTGTAATCACCACCATCTTGGCTCATGAGGGGGGTTTCTGGCACCATCTTTTCCCCTCTCTCCTCCACCTCTCGCCTCCCCTGCGTCTCACGCAGTGCTTTACTGGCTGTGCCTGTCCCGTTATCTGACCTTGCGCTCCTACCACTGGAGCTGCTTCTGCTGCGCGGTGTGAAGCTGCAGCCTTTCCCCTCCGCCGCCATTTTAGACTGGGGTCCGCTCTGGCTGATCTTCCTCTGTGCCCCCGTTTCCTCTCGCCCGGCGCTCCTTAAAACGTACCGGTCCAATGTCCCCACGGCTGTGTGTCCCCGCCACCTTGGCGGCTTTGTCTTTGCGAGGGATCGCAGTGATGGCTGCGGATTAGCGGCGCGGTGTCCCGGAGCTCAGTGCTCACCCTATCATGCCCGCAGCGCCGGAACCGGAAGTCCCCATTGTTCGATTTTATTGCTGTGTACAAATTGAACAATGTGTCCATGATTTCACCGCAACCAGCAAATTGCTAGTGAAATTGCCTAGCAATATTGCCGTGTATGAAGGTACCTTAATGCAGCACATTGTAAAATACACAACCGTTCAGTCTCCCCAGGCTGGCACAGGGGTGGCAAAGTCCTTGCGGATCCATGACTTGTTCCATTTTGATAAACGTTAGTCTGTCTACACTGTCATTGGACAGACGCGTGTGCTTATCCGTCAGCACACTACCAGCAGCGCTGAAGACACGTTCAGAGAGAACGCTGGCTGCGGGGCACGACAAAATCTCCAAGGCATGAGTGGCAAGCTCAGGCCATTTTTCCAATTTTGAAGTCCAAAATGAACAAGGGTCCAGTTGCACAGTAATGGCATTGATATTCACCTGTGAATACTCCTGTACCATCCTCTCTAGCCGTTCACTATGTGTCAGACTTGTTCTCTCTTCTGGCGTTGCAGATGGTCTAAAAAAATTGGTGAAACGATTCCACAAAATTGTTATCACATACACTGTTACTGTTAACATTTGATTGATGACAACTCAACGTTCCCAGGGTTGGAAAGTTAGAACTGCGATATTCACTATGTGCTCCACTGTTTTGGGGAAAAGCAGATCTACGATTATTTAAAAGTTTCTGTTAATACTCCTGCATGCGTGTGTCCCTTTCCAGGGTAGGAATCATTTGGCCAAATTTACTCTTGTACCGGGGATCTATTAGCGTGGCAACCCAGTAGTCGGCATTACTTAAAATTCTAACAATCCGAGGATCATGTTGCAGGTAGTGCAGCAAGAAGGCGCTCATGTGTCTTGCGCATCCAAGAGGATTACGTCCTTGTTTTGGTGGCGGTGAGATAACATTCATGTTTGCTTCCTTCATCTGCCCTCTCCCTCCAACCTCGCACAACAGAAATGTGATCAGGATCTCCCTCATCTGCAGAGTCTTCCATGTCCATCGCCTCTTCGGCCTCCATTTCTTCCTCGGCTCCTGCACCTTCATCAACAGTTTGGCTGCTACCATGCGCCCTCGTTAATTCCTCTCGCCCACCCTCCCATGCCAGCCGCCTTGTGCTGGACCCTTATGATCTTTTTATCCCTTCCGCATACGCCTACTCCTGTACTTCCTCTCCTTCCTCTTGTCTCACCACCTGACTCCGAACACCGGTTAAAGTGTGCTCCAGCATGTAGATGACCGGAATTGTCATGCTGATAATGGCATCGTCAGCGCTAAACATCTTAATAGCTATTTCAAAATTCTGCAGAAGGGTGCAGAGGTCCTTGATCTGAGACCACTCCATTAGCGTGATTTGCCCCACCTCTGGATCGCGTTGGCCCAGGCTATAAGTCATAACATACTGCACCCGGGAACGTCGCTGCTGCCACAGTCGCTGCAACATGTGCAGAATGGAATTCCATCATGTCGGTACATCTCATTTCAGTCGGTGAACCGACAGGCTGAACAACTTCTGCAGTGATGCAAGTCATTGAGCTGCGGGATGCGAACGGCGGAAGTGAGCACACAGCGACCGTGCCCTCTGCAGTAGCGCATCTAGGCTGGGAAAGTGGGCCAGAAATTCTTAGATGACCAGGTTCAAGATGTGAGCCACACAAGACACGTGTCACCTTTCCCCAGTGAAGGGTCGCGCCCAGGTTTGCAGCATTGTCACACACGGCCTTGCCTGGCTGGAGACAACCATTAAACTCTGTCTCCAGACCACAACTCCTCAGCTGTGACTCACATTTTCCAGACATTTTAATGTGAATATCGCCTGATGGCGTTGAGCTCTGCTGCCAGCATATTAAGGAGGTGTGCTGGATTCCTTCTGTGCAGTTTGAACGTGGGTCACATTACTTGGCAGGCTTTGGACGCAGGTAGAGGACCTAGAAGAGGTGGAGGAGGCAGAAGCAGTGGAGGAACGTCTAAATACAGAGGTGTGACGCACAACCCATGGGGATGGCAAAACTTGTACAGCAGCCCCTTCTCCTGCTGTCACCATAGTGACCAAGTGACCAGTCAGTGACATGCGACACCCCTGTCCATGCTTAATCATCCAAGTGTCTGTGGTGAAATGCACCCTGTCAAACACAGAGTTTCTCAAGGAAGTCATGATGTTGTGTGCAACATGCTGGTGTAGCGCAGGCACAGTTTTCTTCG